>CANNZV010002918.1:52712-132710 GCA_947561585.1 Caprella mutica
GTCCCTGAGCTATGAAGTGGCTCTGAGTTATGAAGAAACAAAAATTTTTAATAACTCTGGAGGTTCACTGTATTTTTATAAGACTAAAACAGACGACAGAAAATATGAGACTCATACCAGCTTTTCCATAACTTTTCACACGCATCGAATACACATCGTTTTCATATCTAGATTTATGCATCGTTTTCATAGAAAAATATCTATCTATCGATTTCGTTACTATTTTTCGATGTATTAAATTATGTATTGATTAGACATCTAAAATAGAAGAAATTTAAAATTAATTAATAAATTTAGGTATCCGCTGTCCCAGCTTTGAATTCGACATAGAAAGTTATCGAATCGATAGACCGTTGTTTATAGGGTAGCACCAAATATAATATAAGGTAGACGCTCAACTCCATGTTATAAAATACAAAGCATGTTTGCTCTGACGTCAGAAATGAAACTCAACTTCTAACCAAACAGCGTCAATGTACAACTACAACGTAGTGTCTTCAAAGACAATATCGTACTTACATAGGTTTATACTTGCTTGGTATACATAGTTATGATTATTCTTCATTAAAAGGATTACAAGATTATATTTAAAATACCAAATTGAACTACATATGCGATCAAGTAGACTTAATTAGTAAGATGTATTAAGTAATGTAATCCATAATCAGTAGTGGATATTTATACTTATAAAGACTTCACACGTTAAGACTAAAGATTATCCTTCTGTGAATTTCAAGGGGGAGGGGGGTCGTACGTTTACTATTGTTTGTGTGACGTATGCTACTGATTGGTTGTTATTATTTTTGCATGTGCCCTATCAAGTTGAGCGTCTATCTTATACTGTCTTTGGTTATACTGTTCTGGGCCGGTGGACATGCGTGAGGTGGGGCCTACGTCGGGCCTTTGCAGGCACAATACATAGAGACCGGCATGGCAACTTTGGCCCAGAGTTTCGTTCTGAATTGGGCCAATGTTGGCCCAACATTGTAATGTTTACTGGGAGGTAGCTAACAGAAATATTTTCATACATTCAGTGCCAGAAGCGAACGCAAAAAATATTTGTTAAAGGGGCAGTTCAGTCAATTTTTGTTTTCATAATATTAATGTTGAACTATCACTTAGTAAGAATAAAGTTTTGTAGAATTAAATGGTTGAAAAAAATATAATAACCGATATATATATCATATTTTATAAATTCGATTTAGTTCCTGCGTCCTCCAACAGATGGCGCCAACACTCTGTACTGTTTGTTTACATTTTACAGCTGATAAACATGTGATTAATTTTTCTATCAATAGTATTAACAGGTAATTTATGAAGAGATGATTCTCTTTTCAAAACTAAATCGATTGTCTCGAAAGACAGTTTTCAATTTCACAAATTCTTTTCACCATTTCAAACATATAAAAAACAGATTCAAATTCAAGTCTGGGACTGGTTATCATTTGTTTATGTACTACAATGATTAGTACGTCGGTCCGCCGGTCGCCACAGTCCACAGATGGCGCCACTAATTTACAATATACTTTTTATATAAACATTTCTAAAATCAACGAATATTCTAATGTTACATAAATAAATATACTAAATCGATTTAGGACCAATTTGGCGATAGTTTGAATTTGACTGAACTGCCCTTGACGAGATAACTCTTGAACAGCTATATCTCTATTAATTCATATAAGGTGTGTATAATATTTGACAATCACAGTTGGATTCCCAATGAAGAAATATAATTTTTATCTTTAAAACATGCCAATTTTTGATAGTTAAAATTACCTATATATTTCAACCAGAGTCCGTAAAAGCCTAGCTACCTATTGTGGTTTTCTTTAAAATGTATTTCCGCAGGGAGTTTATTTCCAGTTCAGACAAAATTGGACAGCCTGTATAAAGAAAAAACACTTTTTCAAGAATAACAAAATGTAGAGATATTGATAGGGTAATTTTAGCGTGACCGGTTATAGGGGTGGTTAAGCCACCGTTCTATAATAGTTTAGTTTTAGTTTGGTGGTAGGTAGGTTAAATAAATTTATATAGAACGAATACTATATTTAGAATAGATATAAATGAAATTAAATTAAATGTGTGAGTGGTAGAGTCACAGCCTGTAATATGAACAGGAATTACAGATTAATTAAGGACTACATATTATTAATCAATAATATATAAACAAAAGATAATGCAACCTACCTACATAAAATTACATTAAATACAAAAAGGAATTAAACAACATTTATATACTTAATTTAAACATAATAACCTAAAAGAACACAACAACTTACATAGAGATTCCCGGCTGTAGCTCTATGTAATGAGTGATTAGAAATGATTTGGCTCAATTGCATCACAGCCTTTTATATGAATGCTTGACAAACAACTTAGCGCATGCGCAATAACACACGTTTATAACTACCTATTTTATAAAAATGGCTCTAGTTAATACAAGGAATTAAGAATTAAAATTATATAAATCATGATAAATAAAAAGAAAAGAACCTAATTACAAAATATAAAGTTTGAACATTAGTTAGTTTAAGAGATACAATATATTTAAGGTTTGCTCCAGAAAGAACTTACTAGAACACTCTAGAGAAAATTCTTGAACATTATTGACTCAATAAATATTTGTAACAAAATGATAAATTATAGTGAAATGATAAAGTTGAATTAATTGGGTATGTTTAAACTATTTAGGAAAATTATTTTTTAACAAAAAAGACAAATTTAGCTACCTAATATTAAGAAATGAAAAATGAGAATTATTTAGAAGTCTAAGATTAAATATGAGAATGAATGAGAAACCTATTTTGATAGTGATCATGCATCACTACACGGTAATTTGATCCCCGCTTTTTAATTCAAGGACGTAATTTACTTTGCGGACTTGGGTATTCATTTCTCTATTCCAGTACCTATAAGTTTAGACAATCCTGATACACACACCCCTATGGAACGAGGTATATTGTTTAATTCGTCGCCGTATTTTCCATTTCATATCATTAATTAATTTCATATCTCATTTCTTCTAGTAATTCGCCATATTATTCATTTCTTCCAAATAATAGATAACACAATATATGTACTTACAAAGTACAAAAGATATTTTTCACAATACAAAAGATTTTTCTGATGAATTTGTACCTAATCTTCAATTCTTTTGAAATGAATTATTCCTCAGTTTGATATAAATAATTTAACATTTGAAATAAATAAGTATAATTGAACAATGAAATAATATCAAATATTGGTATCATCAATACGTACAAGTAACTTATAATATAGACTCATAGAGCTTAATATACAATGTCATTATTATTGTCTTTTTTAATATAATATCTATTTCCGGGGACCAAATTACTAGCACCTAATTTTAGATAAAGGTAAATTTCTCATAAAATAAACATTAATTGTGTCAATAAATTTAACATTATTAAATAGTTCTTAGTTTTCAAGATCAGGTAGTTTTTCGCTTGCAAGAGTCTCTTCTGATATGAGGTATCAAGGGTCTAGGTCCTAGGAGAATTTATCGAAATCAATTTATCAAACGGATAATTTAAAGTTAAAGAAAACTCCAAACCAGTCATTCACCCGAAAACGAGCCTTTACAGGTGAATTGATCAAAAGGAAAATTGATCGCACAATAATTGATCGAAAGGAAAATAGATCAGCTACTAAACACAAAGGAAGTATAAATACGTATTACAACGAAACAAAACTTGCAGATTATTTTCAATTCTAGTGTTTTACATTATTTGATATTTATGTATCATTATCCTTTGTTTTTGTTATATGTACTTATCTATCATTTCCATTGTCTTCCCTTACAGTTTTTAACCAATAACCTCCTTTATATTTGATAGGAGTCATTTGAGTCATTTTTTTGCTTTTATAGAGTGGGCATCTTTTCTATTTAGTCATAAACGTTGCTTTCACAAACATTCGTCATTAGTAGATGGAGTTTTTAATAACAAGAATTTTAAATGCCAATGCAAGTTACTTTAAAACGTGATCTTACTTTTTTGTGTTAGGTAGGCTTAATTAACTATCACCAATTTATTCTCCTCATCCATACGTGAGTGCAGTCATTGGAGTTTGTGTCCCTTTTCATAACTGCATTCACGGAGTAGCTTTTCTACATCCATGAGCATTGTCAATGACGGTGGTACTTGATTTGTTCATGGAGCCGTTCTCTTTCTGACTGCTTCTTCCAGTCCCTTGTATTTAATTTTCTTTTGACTTCACTTATATGGCTTTTGGTTCTGAAGCAGACGTATAATGTATTTCAAAGGATATAATTATTTCTCAAAGAAAAACAGTTGATTGAAGATGTGTTTTTATTTTATATAAATCAAGGTAACAAGATCTACTAATGGTAATATAAAGCATTTAAGTGTCTCTGGTAATACATGGTTTAGTTATCATCGTCAATTAGTGTAAATCGATCAATTTTCATTTGCGATCAATTCTCCATTCAATCGATTGTTTTCGATCAATTCTCCTGTTCCCGAGGTATCAGATCTACATTGATGCTGGAGGCAAACACTTCGATCAATTATTTTAAGTACATTTAATAACATTATGATAGGTACTAAGGTCGATCTGTTATGTTTTAATTTCCCCCCAAAATATCTTTTAGAAACGTCAGTACTTTTAAAAGTCAGTACAGGTAAAGCTCGTACAACTGGCACCCGCTACTAAGGACAAAAATTGTCCGATATAAGAGTTAAGCGTCTCCTACTGCGACCTCTATAAATAATATTTAACATATATTTTATTCGTCTACCAAGTATCTATTTATTATATTCAGAGGTATTACAATTTAAAACTAGATTATGTGCATTCGGCAGAGCGCATACCTTCGCCGCCGCTTTGACCCGTTCTCTCCCTAAATCTGATGAACTAACTGGATAATAACCAATCGTCCCACCAAGTTTCATGCAATATGGTACAATACTTTTTGAGTCACCGAGTTACAAATGACCTATGACCGGATCGCACCCAAAATTCTATCAGATGGTTCCTGGACATTGCCCAATTGTACCATCAAATTTCATACAATTTGGTTGGATACTTTTTGAGTTACGAATGGCCTTGACCTTGATTTTTGACCCAATCGCTCCCAAAATCTAATAAAATGGATCTTGTATATTGACCAATCGTCCCACCAAGTTTCATGCAATATGGTTCAATACTTTGAGTTATAAATGAACTTGACCTTTGACCGGATCACTCCCAAAATTCTACCAGCAGGGCACTGGACATTGACCAATCGTTTCGCCAAATTTCAGGCAATTTGGTTTAACACTTTTTCAGTTAAGCGAATAAAAAGATGATAAATAAATAAATGATAGGTAAAATATGACCTTGCCGCATTCTGCGAAGGTAATTAATTATGTATTGTTTTTCAGACTTTCAGTAATTTTATTTCCTACACATTTTCTTTGATTAGAAATTTTTTATAGAAATATAAGAGATGTAACAATTTTTCCAAATTGTTAGACTTACTTGGCAGGTAAATTCAAGCAGAAATTTCGTGCTGTCGAAGAAGATGCAGTAACAAGTGATATGTCTTGTTCTATTTTGGATTCGTTGTTAACCAACACAATAATAAGAATCAAGAATCGAAATAATTTATTTATATATTGTGTTCAGTGGAATTAAAGATTAGTAATTACGTTATGTATATGTTGTGAACGCTGTTCATCGGAATACGTGGGATCCACCACGCGTTCACTAATTGTACGGAGCTCCGAGCATGCTGGACGCAGTCATCGCACAGGCAATAGATTCAGCAATCCATCAGCATCACAAATAAGAGACCACGCAGAAACATGTGGCTCTCCCATCTCACTGGACCAGTTTACGATCATCAACCAATGCAATAAATCAATAGAATTACGCATTTTAGAATCATTATATATTCATAAATTAAAACCAAATTTAAATTCCATGCAAACTGCCTTTCCACTTTCAATAATCAATAGATAAGACAGTTATTATCCCCTTTTCTTTCTATTCCATTATTTTTTTTTATTCTGTTGCTTCTTAATATGTAATCTCCTTTTTTTAATGCATAGAAAATACGTTATATTTTTTATGTTCATTCTTTTTTAGGCTCCTTTCTAGGCTATAGGACTTATATTTTAAACTTTTTAATTTCACTAGGAACATACACTGTTTTTAAATACCTGCTCTTCAATCTTTTATTTCATGTTTTAGTTTCATCATATATGTACAAATTAATTTTATCACCATACAGTTTAGTTATATTTTTAGAGAAAGTATTTAGTTTATTGTATTTATTTTTATGTATAGAATAAATGTAAAATATTTTTCAGATCCTGAAGATGACTATAAATAGTCGAAACGTTGTATTGTAAATAATATTTTAAAAAGCAAAATAAATTTTAATAATGATAAGGTACTATCACGGAAAAGTGTATCCGTTAAATTGCTGAGACGCGTATGAATAATCTAGTCCCAGTTGTAACGTGGTTTTTCGTACGCTCTCCCAAAGTCACATTTTACCCCCGTTCGTAAGAAAATTCCATTCGTTTTAATGCAATTCGGGACATTTCGCCCTCAGCCGTCATGATGAAAGGTCATCAAATTTTACTCTCTCTCTCTATTTAAAAACTTGTGTTTTAGGCAGGAAGAAAAACGATATTTTCTTTATATATTAATTTCACATGTCCTAAAAACTTAGTTATTTTTCAGTCTTTCTAGCAAAAGATTATTTTTTATTGCCATGCTCATATGGAACTGTGTCTTTTACTTATACATCCGTCAATTAATTTTCTCGCTTTTATTTTCTTAGCTCTAGACTCAAATTTTCAAGCACTATTTTCTAACTCTCTGAAAATTATTAAATGCTTTCATTTTTAGGCAGCTTAATCCTTGAAATTGATTGATATATTCGTAAGGCTGATATACAGCTAGTTTTTTCAATATTGTTTTCTTTAGATATGGACTCTAAATATTTTTTCTCCTGTTTACTTTTTGCATTTAGCTTATTTATAGCCGAGACAAAGATCAGCTCGGGTTTTTCAGATCATTCCGAAATATAAATTAATAATTATTTCACAGATTTACTTGGTTTCAATAGTATACCTATTTCCATATATTGCCTGGGTACTTTTTTAAATTTCGTTTTTACTCTTGAAAGTTCAAATAGCTTTTAGTGTTCTCCATAATATACAACTACATCTCAATACACCTAATGGAATTTGAAATTTATTAATTTATTATCAAAATTTGTGCTTTTAAATCTTTCACATTTTTACTTCTGGACTTCGAGATGATACCGATCTTCAGAAATGTTTCATACTTTGATAAATTATTAATAGTGACATTTTTTATACTAGTTGTGGACGATTTTTAAAGGTATCTAAACCTGCAAAATGTTGATATTTGGAACAGATTACAAAATAGTTAAATTAGATTTTATATACTTCTTTAAATTACTCTCTACTCGAGTCTTAAAGCACCGCCTGCATCTTAGTTAAACTCTTTATTTAAAAAAAATTACTGAATTATACTCTACCTATTTAATTGTGCCTTTGAGTTTCTTTGAGCTGTAATGTTTAACTAAAAAAAATATTTTAGCTTCTAGACTCCTAGAGACTATAGGGTCACACAGGTAAATTGCGGTCCTTTAATTTTTAATTGCGGCCCTATTAAGAGTCTGAAAATCCTTCTGAAATAAATTTATGAATTGTTGAATATCATAATAAGCTCATTCTGTACTAGATTTTTTTTATTTCAAGAGTGCTTTGAAGCCGTGATGGACTGATGGTAATTAATGTTTCTGAGATAATAGACTGCAATTAGTTAGAGAGCCGCAATTTGCCTATTTGACCCTAGTCTAGGACTCTAGGTAGTAGGTATATGCTTTATTGGTATTGCTTCATTATATATATGCTTCATTACATATATGCTTCTTTTATTCGTAAATAGCAACCGGTTTACGTCATATTCTATATAGTGAGTGACAAGGTTAGGTATTTTGTCTTGAGTTACGTTCCATTAATGCCGTTTTTTGGGGGTCCTTGTATTTATTTTAACTATTGTCTTATTATGGAATTTGATAATTTTTTGAGGTATACTAACAACTTAAACCTTCTTTCTTATACGTTTTAATTTAATAATCTTTTTCAGGATTTTAAAGTCTCATTATATTAAGATATATTAGATATTATAGTAATTTTTCACTACAAAAAGAAGGGAAAGCCTAAGAATAATTTTCTGAACAGCTGGATATGGTCAAGGTTAGTATTGAACGGTTAACGTTAATTCTTTAAAAAATTGTGATTTCTTTATCTTAATTAATTTCTTTTTCTGGTAATTTTTAGCTTGTAACTCTAAAACCAAATTCTCTTTAATTTTGTACAGGAAACTTAATTCAGTCAGTGTAGCAATGAAACTATGACGTATATCAATTACTTCATTACAATTTTATTTATTTATTTATAAGTCACCATGCAGTAGCTCTATCCTGAAGCTGTCTGCGGTGAATGGAAGAAAAGGGGGTATCTTTCGCCCTGAACTTTTGTAATTTGGATTTTTCAGTTTTATAATTTTTATCATTTTTTTTAACGACAATTTAAGTCTTAGTGGATAGCACTAGGTTTATGCTTTTATACCTAGAGGTCTTAGATTTTTGTGTAATGTAAGCTTCATTTACTATCATCTTTTCATTTAAATCTTCCATCCACCCTGTTGTTTAAATTATGTCCTTTTTTATTACTTGTTAAGGGGATGGTCTCCACTTTTTGCTAGCTACCAATAATACTCGTCCGATTGAGCTGAAACTTTGACATTAGGTGTAAAATAGTAATATAAGGTTTTATGGAAATATAAGGTTTTCTTGGTCTTGGTTCCCTGTTTTTCGACTCGATCCCCCCCCCCCAAAAAAAAAAAAACGTGCCACTCTTTGGGGGTTAGTCCTACAGAAAAATTTATGGAAGCTAATCTGTTCTGTACTACTAGCCTAAGGTCGTCTAGAAGCCTTTTTTAAAATTTCGATCTGAAATTTTTTAATTTCATTTAAAAAAAAGAAAATTTGATATTTTTGCACAAAACAAAAATTCTTTTCAAAATAAAAAAAGTTGGAGATCGAAATTTCAAAAAAGGGCTTTTAGACGACCTAAGGAATTTCGTTCTGAACAATTAGCTCCTATTCATTTTTCTGTAGGACCAACCCCCAAAGAGTGGCGCTATTTTGAGCGATATAAGTAATTTTGAACAGAGGACCCATCCCCTTAAGTGAAGGCATTCACGGAGCAGCTTTTCTGTATCTAAGAGTATTGTCATTTGTTCATGGAGCCATTTTCTTTTCTGACAGCTTCTTCCAGTCCCTTGTATTTAATTTCCTTTGACGTCACCGATGTGGCCTTTGAGTCCGAAGCAGATGTTAAACCCCTACTATAATTGACAGTGATTAATTATTGATTACTTATACTAAAAAAATTATCATAATCGTAGAAATGTAAGATATTCATGTTTCATTTTTAAGAACTTCTACAGATTGACACTAAGTAACTGTAATTAATTGAAGGAAGATGCAAAGGAATTATCAATACGAACTGTTGCAAATTAAATGATGACCGTGCTTTTTTTCTTTCCATTGAAATTCACTGTTAATTAGTAGAGCAATATTGAGTGTTAGATTGTTTATTAATTTAATTTGCAAAAAGTTTCTGTTATCTGTTTGTTCATTTTCCTCTTACAACCGCGTTCGCTTGTTTCTCTTTCAGTTACATTCCATTAAAGATAATTTAAACTTTCCAATCTGACTTCTAGATTTATATTTAGGTCCTTTGAATTATTTTCCGTTTGACGAATGCTTGAAACCATTATATTCGCATTAAACATATTATTCAATAACTAATACACTAACATGTCATTCAAATTTGTTTCTAGTTTAATGAAGAGAGCATTCATTAGGTGGAACTCGAAAGACCACTACCTTTTCACTTCTCCTCACAAGAAAGCTGAAGAAACAAGCGACAGCAGTGCAAATCTCCTTTTTCTTTTAATAGGTAAGAAGTTGAATTCATTGAATTTAATCCGGCTTTTTTTTCAATTAGTTTGAAATATAGTCCTTTGTAGTATTGACTGTAGTAAGTATTCTACGGATTGGAATTAGACTTTATCTGCCAGTCTCAAATTAATGGAAGATAAATGCAGTGTAAAAAAAACTATGTTTCTAATGCTAAACATCTATTTAACCATATAGCTATTTGTAAATTCCGAAAATAGTTCTGTTCTGCTAAACTTGTTAGGATGAACAAAATATGGAAGTATTAATTCTTTTTCTTCACTCATTTTAAACTCTTCTTTTAAAAAAGGTAATTAATAGCAAAAACTGATACTTTTGCAAGGTGTCACTCCTTTGCTGAAATATTTTGAAGATTTTTCAAATTCGAAACACACTGGTCACAATAAGGATTTCAATCTTGTTTTCTATCAATTCTTTTTTCTACCTTGCCACTCGAATGTGACAATTTTTAACTTCACCAAATAAGCGTCGAATTCACATTGTTCAGAAATTAGATATCTTTTGTCATGTGTTCTAATTTGGTAGTTTTGACTCTCCTTAAACTAGGACGCCCATGCATCTGATCGTACGATGCTGACAAACTGTAGGTTCGAAGCAAATTTTCTTATAAAATTTTATGGTGTAATTTATTTCTTGTGGAACAGTTCTCATTTTGAATAAAATATACAAATTACTTGGCTATTAACAAATTATTTTATAGTATAACATGAAATTTGAAAACTTGTCTGTTTTACTAGTTGATAACTTCTTTTAAAGTATTTCTAAGTGAATATCAGAGAGCATTTAATTTATCCCATTTCAAATTATTTCAGATTCAAATTACTTCTTCTCACCACTACAGTTCTACCAGTAAAGTTCTCATCAGAGCTTATCTAACATCTCACCAGTGCAGTTCTCACCAGTGCTGATCTGACCTCTTCTCACCAGTGCAGTTCTGACCTTCTCTTCTCACCAGTTAATATCACCGCAAATAAGTCTGGTTTTATCCTCCAATGTTCTTCATTCATCTGCACTTACCAGTCTACCAATCAATAAGATCCATTCATTTTTAATTCAAATTTCTTAATACGTTCCCCGCGCATCCCAGTAACAGAATTATGACGTATGATACATCGTTTTTAAAGCTCTAGATAGTTTCCTTTTGTATTTACAGTTCTAGACTTACTTGTGATAATAAATATACTGATTGATTGACGAATCGTTCATTACGCAACTATTTATTATTTGCGTGTTAATCCATGTATGATATCAATTCTATGATTTAAATTTTACGACTCTTATAAATTTGTAACGCGATTTCTGTGAAAATTAAGGAAATACAATACTGAACTAAATTGTATAGATTAGTACGTAACGTAGAATATATCAATTTATTATTCATCACTGCTGTAAGTGTATTTTTATTGCTATCTTTGAAAAGTATGTAATCTAGCATTATTTTATATTGTAGGTTCATGTTCTTTAGTTTTATACAACCCTAAATTCAATGAAAACTATTTGTTTCCAAATATATAAATAAAATTTAAATAATTGTTTAAATTATACCCTATAAATATATTGCTTGATTTGTATAACTAGTGTTAATTGGATCGAATTGATGGAGCTATAATTTTAAACTCTGCATTAGTCATAAATTTTAGTTTTACTCCAATTATAGCACAAATTGAGCAATTCTTATCATTCAATTAATGATTAAATAAACGGCATTGATCATTGCAAGGTAATTGACTGTCAAGGCTCCTTCCTTCTATTAAAACTGCAATAACTCTAATGTTCCTTGAGAAACTTTCCTTTAGATTATCTCTTGAGAGACGTAGACTCTTGTATCTTTTTTCCTTTACATACTTCAGCAATGTTGCCTTTAATTTAGAAATTGAAGATAGATCACATCATTCATTATCATACACATCAAATTTTACTGTAATGTATTTTTTGTAAATATAAGCATAGCTGCAATTGGGAATTAACGAAATTAAATAAGCAAAGTTTTCTAGATTTATGATATAACTGCTTGTGAATTAGGCGTAAAATTTTAAACTGAATACCAACAATTAAATAATCTGATGAAATAAAAAAAAAACATAAAATTACTGCATTTAAAGTCTTCAAAATTAAATGGATTGTGCTACAACTTGGGTGATAGTTTTATTTTATTCAATAACCTAAAATGATTGTTCAATCCAATAGCTTTAATAAAAGATAAACAGTATTGGTGTTTACTTATTTTGTAAGTAGTAATAAAATGTAGAAAAACAATTTAAATTTAATTTGATTATAGATGTCATTAAATTAAAACAGGATAAATAATTAAAATTCTTCCTAATTCCATTTAGACTAATGATAATAACTTCTACATTTTGACCATAAGTTGAATGAATTAAAATAGACTAAATTACAAAGGACTTCGATAAAGAAGAAACAAAAGAAACGTAGTTGTAGCAACGAAATAGAAGAAAAAGATTTGAGCGCTGAATAGCTTTGGATAATAGCCGAGAAAAAATATCTATACCGAACAAATAATTTAAAGGTGTAAAAGAAACGAAGTTTTTTGAAATCATATCTGAAGAGGATTAGTTTAATGTTCTTGTGTGAATGGTTATTGTATAAAATATTTGTGGAATTAAGGAGATTTGACAAAGCTAAAGCTAGAAATAAACTATTACCTCAAATTCGAATAATTATTAATTTCAATAATAGAATGAAAGTTGGTCGAAAGTAAATTGCATAAAAAACATACAGAAGTAAATCGTATGAAATATATACCAAAGTTAATTGAAATAAAAATTTCAAATTTTAATTATTCATTTCAAATTATAAAAATTACATGTACTCATTACAAAATGAACAATACATTGATGTTACAAATGTAACTATATGTTTATACTTTAATTCAAACAATACAAAATAATGTCTAATCCCTTGTCAGAAATCAAAATAAATCCCCCCCCCCCCCGTCCCTCCTCTAGATACACATCTATTATCCCCCATTTCACCCAATTACCCCAACATTTAACCCCAGCAATAGGCTCCTCCTTAATGGGGGATATTTGAGCGCGGAGGAATACTCTTCAAAATGCCATATGCAAAAAATAAGAAAGGTCAAAAATACTAAAATAGCATACTACAGCTGACGGATACACTTTTCCGCGATAGTACATCCTTTCTATTTTATTCATATGTATATTAGTTTGCATCTACTTACATATATACCTAAGTAAGTGAAGTTAAAAAATATCATCCATTTTTCCATAGAAAACTTGCAGTTTAAATCCCCAACTGAATTAAAAACAGTCTGTCATAGCGTCCATTGATCGGTATAACGTCCACTTTCTCAGTACATGTACTATCTGTATCTTTAAAACTAAGAAGCTTTGATAAATTTGTTAGTTTTAAGTGAAATTCTCTATGCATGTCAAAAATTACCCTAGAATCAGGGTATCAATATCTTAATAACTAAGCAGTTTTGAACATTTTGTTATTCCTGAAAATGTGTTTAATTTCGGTTTTTATGCAATCTGTCAAATTTTATCGAATCTGAAATGAAACATTTGGTGGAGGAAGGTCTAAGCCACATTTAGAAATTACTCAGAAGGAGCATTGAAAATCTAAATAGATTTTTTGAGGTATAGCATTTCCTTTTCATGTTTTGTGGCTTAGGCCCGTCCTCCAACAAACGCGTCATATAGGATAGGTATATCGTAATTATTATTATAGGTATCTGGCTTCTAATTCCGTATCATATAGCTCTTAAGATTTTGTTTTAAATAAGCCTTTTTTAATGAAAATCTATTATTCCATGTCTATTTGTGATGGGAATCTCTCATATATTTACTACTAGATAGAAAAGAGCATTATAGTGTCACAGGAAAATGAATAACAAGAACAGTAGATTTGACATTCTGTCATATATTTCAGCTTTAAACATATGACAATAAATTGATTTAACTTTAAAGATTACTTAAGGTGCTTCTGAGGAATAATTGATTCAAACTGTTAAAATAGTAATGAACTAGGTAATTAGGTATTGATAAAACATCTTCATTGATGTCCATATTGAGAGGATTTTTAATTAGTTTTATTTATCTTCAATAAATATTTGAGGAAGCTAGTGGAAGAAGGTAAATGTTAAATTTCGCAAAACAAAAAACTATGTAAAAGAGTACACAAAAGAGCATCACTAGCCCATCACAGAACATAAGGAAATACCTAGTCTAATATTAGAGATTTATCTAAGAGATCCTCCTCTCAGAGCCAAAACTAAATGCAAAACTGAACCACCCTGAACCTTGTAATCTGCAGCAGTCTTCTCATCATTCCTGAAAATATGTATACAAATATTGAGAAACAAGCAGCTACACTTCATTGAAGGAATTAAAATTTACATAACCAAATTGGCAACAAAACTCTTTAACGTCTTTTAAGCAACGACCAATGCCTAAGAGGCATGTTTCAAGGGAATATAGATTTATTCTTTTGAAACTTTATTTGAGTTGCTTGAGATTTGTATATTAATTGTCTAAGATGTATTTATGTGAAATCAATGAAAGAAATGCAACACATTTAGTTTTATAACATTTTACTACCATGTGGAAATCTGGAGCCTGGTTGAAATACACGAGCTGTTGAGTCACACTTAAAAATAGCTAGATAATATTCCTATAGCTAAGTGATGTTGCTAGTGTAATGCAAGAGCGGTTGTACTTCACATGGGCTCCAGAGGCAAAACTGATTTAAAATAATATAAAACAAAATTTTCTCTGACATTTATATGATACATTTATAAATCCTAGAAATGTAAATAGACAAGAGACCCATCACAGCTAGTAGATGAAAGATAGACATTGAAATAATAAAATGAATCAGAAATACTTTACGGAAATAAAATAATTACATTTGTTTGCCTGAGAAGATGAGGCGCTGTTGTGGTGGTGGAATTCCCTCCTTTTCCTCCACTCTCTCTTTGATTCTCTCCACTTTGTCAGTGGGTTCTATGTCAATCTCAATCTGAAACATAATCGACTCACTTCAATATCTTTACAATGTATTTAAAGGGAATTCTCAGTTTAAATATAACTCTTCAGTGTGGCACAATAAAAAGTGCAATCAACATATGTGAACATACATGCCTATTTTACATTTTTAAAGGAATTTCATCTACTGATACTGGAAACTACATCCCAAAATATCAATTAAACCTTATAAGCAGCAGAAAATATATATAATTAGCATATTATTTCCCATAGTTACTTAATTCACTATATAATATTTATACCCATTGTTAAATCACTTGTGAAGACAATTAACACGTACACTATATAAGCTCAAAACGGTTCTCGGAAAGAAGCCTACATGAAAAATGGCAACAAAGAAAATTGCCTTAACACTTTGGCGCCGAATGGGCTAAATATGTACCACTAATAACATTCATATTCTATTGGGATATATTGTCCCAATAGTCTGTGATGTACATTACTGGTGGGAAATATTGTCCCATCATAAGTTTGATATAAACACTTTATCAATAGATTAAAATAATATACAAATACATAAATATTATTAAAAAACTTTATTATTACTCATAATGAACTCAGAAAAAAATCGGAGCGAAAGGGTTAAGGTATAAAAGCCCACAATATATAATAATTAATAATAATTTGAATCTCTAACTTTGCTATACAGGGTGTTTCACAAATAATAAATAACCCACTTAAGGGGATCGTCAAGTGGTAACAGGTTTTTCGCCTCCACAGGGGAGGGATCCCAAAATAAAAAAATTACGAGAGCAACTTAAAAGATTTGGAGCATTATGTCAAAATCTCAGCAGAATCAGACTAGTATTATTGGTAGCTAGCATAACCACTAGACGATCCTCTTAATAGAGAACAAATTCTATATACTATGTCACGTTATAAAGGTTATATAATGCAATATTACGGTATTCATACAGATTACAATATTAGGGTGAATTTAAGCCACACAGAATTAACAAAGTTCAGACCCTAATAGAAATGCACAAAGAACAAAGATTGCAATTCTGCTAGTGGTGGCAAAAACAGCATGGTAATTTTTCGCAGACTAATTTGATCCAACTCGAAGTGGTTTGCGAGAAGAAATGTTCCTAACAGACAAAATGAAAGATGTTAGTCTTTGGTGCACCCACATGAAATCGAAGAACAGCAACAAAAAGGAAGTGAAAAGTTTATGGCTTGGGTTGGTCTCATTGAAAGAGAAATTTAAGGCGTTTATTGGTTTAAAGATGAAAATGACAATGCAGTGAAAATTAATTGTGAATCATATGGAAGGAAGTTGAATGAACACCTTTTCCTACATATAGCTAACAGGAAACAATGGTGGTATCAAAAAGAAGGAGCAACTCCCCACTGCATAATAACAAACATTGAAATGTTACAAACCAAATTTCAGGACCACTTAATTTCAAGGAGAACAGGTTGGCCAAGAAGCAGTCCAGATATGAATCCTCTTGACTTTTGGTTTTGGGGTACTGCATTCAAAACATCAGGAACCAACACTCCAGTTGAAATCGTCAGAAAGTCAATTATATTATAGCTAAGTCAACGAGTGGAACTTTGTCTTGAATGTAATCAACATTTGTTATAACGGAAATTAAATAAATTTTAGATACTCATAAATTGCATTGTACAAACTTTATAACGAGACATAGTATATTAAATTTGGTCGTCATTAAGTGGGTATATTAGCCATTTATTATTTGACAGTGTCCGCGAAAGACCCTGAAGTTTTATGAAGTCAATTGGTTCAGAATTTGTAGCTAAAATTATATTTAACATAATTACCAACTCTTCCTGTTTAAAGACATAACTAATTAAATATTTGTGCCTTTGTAAACTTATGCCATTATTTAACACATTTTTGTTTTTCTGTATTTTAAATAATATGTAGTTGTGGGCTTTCACACATGTGTTTGTTTTCCTTGTTGGCATTTCTCCTGCGTGAGCATTTCTCCTCCGTGAGCATTTCTCCTCCGTGAGCATTTCTCCTCCGTGAGCATTTCTCCTCCGTGAGCATTTCTCCTCCGTGAGCATTTCTCCTCCGTGAGCATTTCTCCTCCGTGAGCATTTCTCCTCCGTGAGCATTTCTCCTCTGTGAACATTTCTCCTCTGTGAACATTTTTTCTCTGTGAACATTATTTCTCTGTGAACATTATTTCTCTGGGCATTTTCATATGGCAATTTTCCGGTCACCACTCAAAACGCAGTCTAGCCTAACTGACTTTTGCAATATTAGAAGTTCTAGTTATTGATTTTATATCACATGTCCAATGATAGAGTGAGAGAATCTGAGTATCTCTGTGTGTAGCTACCTATTGATATTGTCTGTATGACTAAATAGTGGTATAAATGTGGTGGCTATACATTGTCACAATTTAATTCCAGTTTAAAATATTGACAGTGGTATATACTTGTACCACTACGTCTATCAGTAATACACAAGTTGTACAAATGTATACCAATACGCAGTTAACGTGTTAAATTGTATTTTTATATATTTAACTCTTTAATGACCGTCCTAAGGGGAGGACATTAGAAAAATATTAGATGTTTAAATTTGTTTCGTATAGTCATATTATAGCAAGAAGAGACATACAAATAAATATAGACTGTATATGCCACATAATAATTCCAGATTTTGAACCATTCAAACTTCTTCCCAAAGGACATAAGACTTTTTTTTTAAATGAAGTGATTTTTTTTTTAACACAACTCTTGTTTCTTGAAAAGATTATCTATCTAATATTGATCTAGCAAAACAAAAATTTGACCTACAATATGTCTTGGGTGTTAAATGGTTAAGGTACTTACTCCATTAGGTAGACACTCTTTGATGTAAGTGATTAATTAGAGAATACTAATTGCTTTATTATAAGATATATATGTACAGGATAGAAGAACATTACCATGTAGGACATTGCAGGACACTCACCTCCTTCCCAGTCAAGGTCTGAAACAAAAATGAATTTCAATTTAATAATAGAAAATGTTACTAAAGTAAATTAATTGACAGAAAAACAATTTAGATAAATCATAAATATTTTAAAAGTTTGAAATTCGGCCTACCAGACTGAAAAGGAGGTCTGCTCAGAACCAGGATATTTTTTACAGAAATTAGGATTTGGGTGCAGCAAATAACATGGGAACATAGGAATTAAATAGAAATTGGACCCAGGATTAATCTTCGAATGATCAAATCCTGTGATACTTTTCACACTGGGTTTGAACTAGCTATATGATTTATGTCCCAGTCTGCAGAATTTGGGTTATTCTCTATGAACAATTTTGAATTACTTCCTATATTTACAATAATTTGCTACAAGCACTTCTATATCAATCCCTATAGGGGATAGAATAGAACAGAATAAGAGATCTCTACAAACAGTTCAGCAGACTGGTATATGTCCAGTTCAATACTATTAACAAGAAAAATGAAATTATGTTTACTCAACAAGACAAAATTGGTTCACACATTGAATTGCTCAAATGAGTAAGTCATTAAGAGGAATTTTTCAATTGTTAATACATTTAAAAGTGATAGTTAAAGAAACTAATTTAATAATTATGAACAACATAATTGAAACAAGTTATTAAGTTCTCCAACTTATGACTTACCAGTCAAATTTACCCACAAATACATTTTGCCTGCTTTATATTTTGGTGAATTACATCTATCCCAAACTCAGACTGAAGTAGCTAACTGGTAAAGAGTTTGCACAGAAATTCACTAACTTTGTCCATGTAATTCCTTTCCCGTCATTTTATAGGTGAGTTTGTCACAACTATTTTGAACACTTCAATTGCAAATGGAGAGAAATATTAAATTTTCTCTCAAGTAAAATAACCTGGCTTATAAACTTTCCATTCATCTCTCCAGTTATCTCCAAAAAGAAATTAAACTCTCTCCAAAATGTTCAAATAGCTAATCATAAATTCTCTCCAAAATAACATTGTAGGCTTTGTAGCATAGGAGAAAATTATAATTTTTTCTGCATTTTCAATTAAAGGGGCTATAATTAGTTGCCTAAAATTCACCAATAAAATGAAAAGAAAGATTTTTTATTACCTGGAATTTTTCTCCTATGCTACAAATAAATTTACAATGTTATTTTGGAGAGAATTAATGATAATTTAATTATTTTTGATAAAAATTCCCGTCTGAAAAGATTGTCCCCACAGAACCAGGATTGTTTTTAGAGAAATAATAACATGAGGAGATAGGAACATAGAATTAATAGGACTTGGGCACAGGATCCTGCAATACTTTTCAGACTGGGAAAGAAGTCACTCTGCAGAATATAGGACATTGATAACCTTTTCTGCACACTGTGAAACTGGCTAGTCTGCAGAAAATGGAAGATATTTGTGATATTTTCTCTGAACAATTTTCAATTAATTCCTATATTTACATTAATTTTGCTACAAACAGAATAACAGATTAGTAAATTTGTGCTTTAGGGGCACCTCAAATTTTTGATATTTTGACACTTAAAATAGGTAAAATGAGTCATTTTAAGATGTTTTTCAAGAATACCATTTGTTGTGGAAACAATTCATCGAGATATATCACAATTAAGTGTCCGATAGGTTAAGTTTGGGGGTCTGGAAAGGTACATTTGCAGTTTATTTCCGAAATAGTTTCACATATACATATAACGGGGGCATTACGACCCCGAACACCCTGCCGGGTCATTCAACGACCATGCTTCAATGTGTGGCAGGAATATCGCTAGTATAGTGAGAAAATAGACATTTCACCACATTTAAGATGCTTTGAAGGAAAATTCTGACTTCCTAGTGAAGATTTTACACTCTAAAACATCCTTATGCTTCATGTCTGATGCATGTGTATCTCTTGAGACTTGAGGGATTTACTTGTTATTTACAGGTTTTACAACTTATTTCACCCCTCAAAAGTTGCCAATACTCTGGCCAGGTAATAAAGCATGGGCCCAGTTACGAAATACGACTCCCCCCAATGGAAAATAAGGTTTTTTGCGTGTTTTTAATGATGGCTGTCGACACCTTCCAAATATAAAAATTAAATACGACACCTCGATTTTAAAATGTGATATTTTGGTGATTGGAAAGAGATGGCTGTCCCAAAACACGACACCTCATGTTATACGAAACTTAGGACCAAATGTTTATACCATTCAATTTAATTACAATTCAATATGTAAAATTTAATAAACCTTATAATACAATTAAATATCTTCATCAAATGTTTGAAGCAATCACATAAGTTGGTATAGTTTGCTGTAATTAGGGCGACCCACTAACTAACTGCGACCTCTAACAACAGAAACACCATAGCTTCAAAACATTCATTAAAAACATAAAGTAATAAATTATAGCATGCAATGTGCTTATTTTGATAGCTATGCAACATTTTAATGTAATTTCGGTTCAGAATGTTTTAGAGACTCACTTGTGAGGGCTGCCATTAAAAATTAAAGAGCCACAATTTACCTGCGTGACCCTATGATACATAAATTAATTATTATATTTATTCTAATTATTATTGAATTCAAATGATTTCATGGTAAACTCCTAGTTTAGTTGACACTTGGATAGCCAGGATAGGGTCAACTAAACTAGGAAGCGGGTATATAAATCCTATACTATAGCGTTAAACAATAAAAAAATAAGTTCAAATTATTTTATGATATTATGACAGTTGTAAAAGAACTATTACGCTACTATGATATTATAATTTTTACAATTGAAATTTAAATGAAAACAAAATATTATTTGAATGTAATATGTATCTAAAATACTTATCAACTATTCAAGAGAATGTCTTAGGATTAAAAAATTTTGTAAATAAGAATAGTCTTGTTAACAGATCCTCAATTTCAATAAATATATGTAATATGTGATCCAGTCTGTATTTCATGGTAAATTCCACCGACATATCGTTGGAATTTTTACCACATTGAAAATAATATTCTGGCAAAGTCGATGGATTTTTAGCTAATTATTCCTATGTTACGATTAATTTTCGGTGGAGAAATGGCTAAAATGTTGGTGGATAAGCCAAATTGATGGTGGATTTTTTTCAGCTTTTTCTAAAAGTCAGTGGAATTTTGTGCCCCAAATACAGACTGGTATGTGATTTATATATTAATAACCCTTTACATTATATACCCGCTTCCTAGTTTCGTTGACCCTTGGAGTTTACCGATTTCATTACTAATACTTGAATGTAAAATAAGAGGAGTCAGATTGTTTTAATATCTTCTCTATATAGTTGTCATGAAAAAAAAAGACTCCCCTGAATTTCTCACCTTGGCCTATAGGAATAGTGTAATAATACTGAAGTGATACTATTTAATTACCCTGCGAGGAGTCGGATTGAATTTTTGTATTTTAAAGGAGTCGTGTTCCTAGTTCAAGAGTATGTACCAAGTCGCCGATTAATTGTCGAATTAAAATTTGTGAAAATTAGTATCTTCCATATAAATAGACGACTAATGAGCACTTAAATTAGATTTAAAATTAAAATGGGTGACTCATAATCATAATCGGCAGAACCGTGCAATGCGCATCTCTGTTGAAATGTAAACAAATTACAGAGCAGCAATTTTGTTTTGATATGGCGCTCCATTTGCTGACTTAATTCAAATTGTAGCGTCAGACCGGATGGCCTTGCGCACTTCAACATTCCGGGTGAAGTTGCGCATCGGTAATTGACGGCGAATTGGTGAAAATATTTCAAATCTGACAACACCATTGGAAAGAGCAGCTCTTAAACCCCCTTAATCCATAAATTTCACAAAAATCGTAAGAGATTAAGTATAGATACTAAGTGTTCAAACAGAGACCTATGTTATTTATAGCAAAATAATTATTTTGGACTAGAATCCAATCTCTGAACTATGCTGTAGTGTTGATAATTATGCTCCAATTTGATTGCAATTTACGTTGGATACGCATAAATTACTGCAGATTAACGTCATGTAAGATGATTTTAATAATAATTATAGATTATTGAGATATAACCAATATACGAGATGCGCGGGTGGACTTGCGCACATTTATTAATAAAGTTTAAGAGCTCCTATTCTTTAATAAACCTGTGATATTCATCCCAGTCCCCAGATACTCCTATCTCACGGCGATTGCACAGCAGACTCACGGCGATTGCACAGCAGACTCACGGCGATTGCACAGCAGACTCACGGCGATTGCACAGCAGACTCACGGCGATTGCACAGCAGACTCACGGCGATTGCACAGCAGAATCACGGCGATTGCACAGCAGACTCACGGCGATTGCACAGCAGACTCACGGCGATTGCACAGCAGCCTCACGGCAATTTCAGTGCACCAAATGCAAACTGGTAGCCCAAGTAGAATAGTATGTCTCATAAACTCACCATTTGTCTCTCCAGCTCTCTCCAAAATTCAACAAATTCTCTCCAAAATCCAGTCTGTATTTCGTGGTAAATTCCACCGACATGTCGGTGGAATTTTTCCCCCTCTAATATAATATTCTGGCAAAGTCGGTGGATTTTTAGCTATTTATTCCTATATTACCATTAATTTTCGGTGGAAAAATGGATAAAATGTTGGTGGATCAGCCAAATTATCCAAGTAAATTAGTATGTCTCATAAACTCACCATTTGTCTCTCCAGCTCTCTCCAAAATTTAACAAATTCTCTCCAAAATGATCAAATTATCATTAATTCTCTCCAAAATAACATTGTAGCATAGGAGAAAAATAGATAAAACTCGCCATTTGCAATTGAACTGCTCAGAATAACAGTCACAAACTCGCCATTAAAATGGCGAGTTTGGACATGCTATATTACTTGGCAAATTACTGGAAATTTATGGTGGATTTTTTCAGCTTTTTCAAAAAGTCAGTGGAATTTTGTGCACCAAATACAGACTGGTCCAAAATGATCAAATTATCATTAATTCTCTCCAAAATAACATTGTAGCATAGCAGAAAAATAGATAAAACTCGCCATTTGCAATTGAAGGGCTCAAAATTACTGTCACAAACTCGCCATTAAAATGGCGAGTTTGGACATGCATTATTACTTGGCAGTGGTAGCTATCTTAAGACTCACGGTGCATGCTATAATTTATTAATTTAAGTTTTTAATGTGCGTTTTGAAGCTATGATGTTCCTGTTGTTAGAGGCCCCGCAGTTTGTTAGTGTGCCGCAATTTACCTGCTTGACCCTACCCAGTCTGCAGAATATGGAACATTTTTCCAAGACTCTCTGCGGGAGTTTTTGAATGAAATTTTAGAAATTGGAGATCTCTGCGGGAGATTTTGAATTAATTCCTATGTTACCATTAATTTAGTTGCGGGAGATTTTGAATTAATTCCTATGTTACCATTAATTTAGCTGCGGGAGATTCTGAATCTGCTGCTGAGAGTCAGAGAGTAACTGTCACTCAAATTAAAAGTCTCTGCGGGAGAAGAGACACATTCTGCACACTGGGACCCTACTTTAAGATTGAGGAGTGGGATCGAATTTGTGTATTTCAAAGGAGTCTTATTTCGCAACTGGGCTCTGGCGACTTTGTTAAATTGTCTATACTTTTTAACATGGTTAAACAATCATGATGTGTGCAGAACGATAAAGTTACAAACTAGCAGTAGCAGATACAGTCAGACATCATACAGTAACCATGCTACAGAGTATGTCAGTTAAAGGCTTAAAGTCAACCATGTTACAGAGTATGTGTTTGTCAGTTAAAGCCAATTAATTGGCTTAGATTTCAAAAGGTCAAAACTCAGGTATGTCGAATTAGCTTTAAATTTTGAATTAATTCCTATGTTAATTTTGGCTTGAAATCTTCAAATTAAGAGCCAAATTGGCTTGGTAGTAGTTGACTCAGAATTTTAGTAAAATTTTGGCTCAAAAATTGGCTTACTATTTTCCAGTCTCTGAAACATGGTACTTGGAAGTCTCATCATCTCATGAAAGTGATGAAACTAGGTAATAGGACTAAGGAAATTAGTAATTTGTTTTTAAACTGTCACCGTATTGAAAGTGATGAAACATCATAATGTAATATAGAATATTGCAAAAAGATCTCACCTTGACTTTAATCAACATTTTTGAATTTAGTTTGAAGAAATTTGTTAGCTAAGAAAATAAAGGTAGCAGTCGTCAAGAGCACAGATTATATATGAGAGCCAGAGAGGTTTCAATTTTTTTAGTAAACAGCAGTTGAGTGAGAGAGCAAAACACAATCGTAATCGTTGAAGATACTTCAGAAGTTGTACAACTCAAAGATTTTTTATAAACACCGTTGAGTTAGAATGGAAAGACCTAAACATCAAGAAATAATACGTAGTTTTGATTAATAATGTTCAATTTCACCAAGATTTTTATAATCAAAGCTCTAAATTAGGTACCCGTTTTATTTCCGACTTACTAGCTAATTTTCAGTCCAACGAAAGAAAAAGAATCTACACCGTTTGTTTTGAATGTCAACAAGTACCTAGGTAGGTATAAACCGTACCTATAATGAATCCAACATTTAACTTTATTGTAGTAAAGGTATAAAATTGGAGAAACTTAATTATTATAGAAACGTTTATATGTTTCACGAAATAGCTAATTAAAATTATAAACGAATGACACCGGACCAACGGTTGCCAAACAACACTGGCCCAATGAAGGAAAACATTGGTTAACCAATCCAGTGATTTTTTTGATGTACCAGCCCAGCAAACATAAATGTATCTATTCGATGTCTAAACGACTCTGTATAACCTCTCTTCCGACATCGAATACCAGTAACAAATTAGACATGGTGAAATCAAGTAGACATCAATCCGATATCCGTTTGCACCGCTGAACTGCATCATATCAAGTATATTTGGCATAGAAGCGATACCGTTATAACAGCGTTGAATAGAAAGAAAATTACGACATCTAACATACATAGGGATTCTGCATCGAACAGACACCTAATTATATATCTAATATGCTTCGAAACGATATCCACTTGCATCCAATAAATAAATTAATTAAAATTGAAAACCCTTACTTCATTGATATAACGTACTGTATGTTTAGGGGCATATCAATTTGATTTATGTTACATTATGTTATATAAATTAAACGGGAAGAAATGAAGTGATGTGTCCGGGTATCGTTCGTGGGTCCACCCGTCATCGTGCCTGTACCTCTGTAACTTTGCCACCGTGGATGCATTAACATAAAAAAAAAATTGATATTAAGCGACCCGGAGATACCTACTTAGAGATATTTTAAAGTGAATATAACAATACAGGCAAGCACCGCTTTTATAACCAAAATCACAACTTATTCTTATTACAAATAATAATTAGTTGGTTAAATTTTTATATAATTGTAACTCCTTCAAAATTCCGTTCTCTATGAGTTCAAATTAAAGAAAATGTTTTTGAGGCCACTACTTAGAATACAGATGAAAGCTCTGTGAAGAAAGTTCAAAGTAATGAATGCATTAATTAAAATTTGAGCATAGATTAACTCTCACTCAGTAAATATAGGTCATAATAGTTGAGTAATAGTTTGATATTTTGACTTCTATAATTGTGTTTCATTGAACAAACAGGAATTTTGTTCTAGGTGAAAGCTAAAGTTATCGGATATGGAGTTCCGCATTTTACGTAGAAAAATAATTTATGTAATAATTTTTATTTCTAAACTTGTATTATATGTACTAGTATCATGGATGCCAATTTAAGTAAGAATTGAATAAAGATAATTATTATATTTATTTCTTACATATTCAAAAGTGTGGAACCATCTGATAACACAGAATTTACTCTAAAATGGAACGTGTTAAATAGGCTTTACGTTTAGTAGAGGTTTAACGTCTGCTTCTGAACCAAAGGCCATGTCGCTGACGTCAAAAGGAAATGAAATACAAGGGACTGGAAGAAGCAGTCAGAAAGGAAAGTGGCGCCATGGACAAAGTTACGATGCTCATGGATGCTGGAGGATGTGACAAAAATGGTCACAAGCACCGGTGGCTGCACTCAAGGATGGAAGAGGTAAATGAAGAGGTAATAGTAAATGAAGTCTACGAGCCTACTTAACCACAAAATCTAAGACCTCGTACGTATAATTGTGGAGCGTAACCCTAGCGCTATCCTCTAAAACTGCCCCAACAAACATATGAATATCGGTTCGATGCCGTTTGCTGTCGAATTCGTAGCGCTAACGGTGGGTATCGACTTAGCAACCATTGCGACTCATAGTAGATATCGGAATGTCTGTTTCTAAATGATATCTGAATTTACACTTCTAGTAGAAACATGAAAATCGATACATGGTTTTAACAGCATCATCTTGACGTCGGCATGTCTGTTTCCAAACGATATTTGAATTTATACTTCGACCAGAGAAGTGCGAAAACAGATACGTAGTTTTAAAAAAATCGTTTCAAATTTGGAAATTCATTTTCTTATCTTCCTGTTTTATAATACGTATAGAAATGTAGGAATTATTTCTATTCAATTGGATTGTAGCTTTCTATATAACATACGTAGTGCTCCCTTTAAACTATTCCCAATAATCAATTCACTTATAGGGGACTACGGAAGTTGTAAAGGTACGATCAAGCATTGGCACGCTAGTGCGATTGTGAACTGGATCAACGAAAAGTGAGCGATACTGGAACATCGGTTGTTGTGTAAAGGTACGATCAAGCATTGGCACGCTAGTGCGATTGTGAACTGGATCAACGAAAAGTGAGCGATACTGGAACATCGGTTGTTGAACAGTGTTCCTCCAGTACCGTGAAAACGAAATGGATAACCATGCAATCAAGTGATTTTTCGATAGCCAGTGCATTTGTAGTTATGAATCTATTCTAAACTGCTAAAGTGAGTATTTATTTATTTAATAGTTTTAGTTTAGTTTGATTAAAAGGTAATTAGATTAGATTGGGTTATTTGATGAATTTGATCAGTTTTACTTTATCACTTTTAGTTTAATTTATGGCTTAATATTCTACCAACCAAGGTTAAAGAAACACACACAAATATTTAATAATTAAATATTGAAATGATGCCTACCTATATAAGAAAATGATACACAATAATATAAATGATAAATCCTAATATAAATGATACATCCTAATATAAATAATGAGCAAATAAGAACTAAGTAATTTGATATGAATTGCGATTTGGCAATGCTTTGGAGGTAGGTAGGGTAGCCAGTAAATTGTAGGCTAGGCTGAGTAGGTAAGAAGGTAGGTTCCAGACTAAAACCTGCAATATAAATTTCATCTTTGCAAATCCATATATACAGTAATATTAATTGTTCCTACTCTATACATATATCAGGTATATTTATTAAATTCTAAACACAACTTACCCTATTAAGGGAATATAAACTTTAGTAAAAGAGCTCTGTAGTTTGGTATTGATGCAGGAGCAGATAAGTATAGCACGTAATTAACTGAGTTATTGTGAGTGAAAGAGGACGCTGCAAATGCTAGGCTACTTATATACCCTGTCACTAATGACTACCTGGCAACTTTCGTATGCCAGTTATTCTATTTATTTTGAATTTAATCTATTATTTTTACTGAAACTATAAACTAAAAATTATTATTGAACTAAACATAAACATCAAAGGAAACTACTTAAATATTGAAAAATGAACAGTACCTAATACTAACTAAAAATATAATTAACATTGTACAGACAATACCAGACATGTTCCGAACAGAGGGAACAAAGAAACATTCTAGAAGAAATTAAAATATTATGGAAACTTAAAATTAGAACATGACAGTGCCAAAATAATATATATGGTGTCACCACACTGCTTATTGAAAATAAGCCCCGAGGGGTTCCTGAAGCTGTCTTTGGTGAATAGAAAAGAAGTGTGGTGGCGTCCCTTGGGACTCAAACTGTTGTAATTTGGATTATGTATAGTCTATTTTATGTTTATCATGTTTTTAACTGTTCATGCAGTTTTAGAGGATAGCGCTAGGGTTATGCTCTACAATTACGTATGAAGTCTTAGATTTTCTGTTATGTAGGCTCGTAGACTTCATTTACTATTACCTCTTCATTTCCCTCTTCCATCCTTGAGTGCAGCCACTGGTGCTTGTGACCATTTTTGTCACATTCCTCGGTAATTGTGACAGCATTCACGGAGTAGCTTTTCAGCATTCATGAGCGTCGTGACTTTGTCCATGGAGCCACTTTCCATTCTCACTGCTTCTTCCAGTCCCTTGTATTTCATTTTCTTTTGACGTTAGCGACATGGCCTTTGGTTCCGAAGCAGACGTTAAACCTTTACTAAACGTAAATAATTAAAAGTTGATGGTCTAGTTAACATGTTTCATTTTAGAGTAAATTCTGTGTTATCAGACGGTTCCACATTTTTCGAATATGTAAGAAATAACTAATAATAATTATCATTATTCAATTCTTACTTAAATTGGCATCCATGATACCAGTACGTAAAATACAAGTTTAGAAATAAAAATCATTACATAAATAATTTTTCCACATAAAATGCAGAACCCCACATCCGATAACTTGAGTTTTCACCTTAGTGCCAAAAGCTGCAAATGAGACGATTGAAATTCAGTGATTCACGATATAGGTAATTAAACTTAAAGTGGTTATCGGACTCAATAAATCTATATATAATAATCATCATTTAACTTTTATTTCATTTGGTTTCATACCTTCAGCTATTTTGCTTCTAATTAAATAGTAGTTAAATAATAATTATTATATTTTCCTTTATCACGTGTTCGAAATGATAGACCCTATCAATAACTTGGAACATATACCCTACTGCTAAAAATATTTCACTGAGCACAAAATTCCTGTTTGTTCAATGAAACACAATAATTATAAAAATTTAATTATCTATTAATTTTAATCAATGCATCACAGAGCTTTCATCTTTATTCTAAGTCGTGGCCTCAAAACATTTTCTATAATTTGAACTCATAGAGAACGAAATATTTAAGGAGTTACAATTATATAAAAATTTGACCAACTCATTACTATTTGTAATAACAATAAGTTGTGATTTTGGTTATAAAAGCAGTGCTTGCCTGCATTGTTCTATTCACTTTAAAATATCTTTAAGTATCTTCGGGTCGTTTAATATCAAAATTTTTTTTTAGTCAAATGCATCCACGGTGGCAATGTGACAGAGGTACTGGCACGAGGACGGATGGGCCCACGAACGATACCAGGACACATCACTTCATTTCTTCCCATTTAATTTACACATAACATTATGTAACATTAATCAAATTGATATGCATCTAAATGTACAGAACGTTATATCAATGAAGTAAGAGTTTTCAATTTTAATTTCTTTATTTTATGGATGCAAGTGGATATGGTTTCGAAGCATATTAGATATATATTAGCAGTCTGTTCGATGCAGAATCCCTATGTATGTTAGATGTCGTAATTTATCTTTCTATTCAACGCTGTTATAACGATATCGCTTCGATGCCAAATATACTTGATATGATGCGGTTTAGCGGTGCAAACGGATATCGGATTGATGTCTACTTGATGTCACCATGTCTAATTTGTTACTGGTATTCGATGTCGGAAGAGAGGTTATACAGAGTCGTTTAGACATCGAATAGATACATTCATGTTTGCTGGGGCATGGAAAGTTAAAAACACTATACACATGGAAACATAAAATAGACAATACATAATCCAAATTACAACAGTTTTGGTTCCCAAGGGATGCCACCCCACTTCTCTTCTATTCACAAAAGACAGCTTCAGGAACCCCTCGGAGCTTATTATAAGCAGTTTAGAATAGATTCATAACAATAAATGCACTGGCAATCGAAAAATCACTTGATTGGTTATCCATTTCATCATTACGGTACTGGAGGAACAATATTCAACAACCGATGTTCCAGTATCGCTTACTTTACGTTAATCCAGTGTACAATCGCACTAGCGTGCCAATTCCCGATCGTACCTTTACAACTGCCGTAGTCCCCTATAAGTGGATTAATTATTGGGTATAGTTTAAAGGGAGCACAACGTACGTTATATAGAAAGCTGAAAGGTACAATCCAATTGAATAGAAATTGTTCCTACGTTTCTATACGCATTATGAAACAGGAAGATATAAGAAAAGGAATTTCCATATTAGACACGATTATTTTAAAACTATAGCGTATCTGTTTTCGCACTTCTGGTCGAAGTATAAAATCAGATATAGTTTGGAAACAGACATGCCGACGTCAAGATGATGCTGTTAATACCATGTGTCGGTTTTCTTGTTTCTACTCGTAGTGTAAATTCAGATATCATTTAGAAAAAGACATTCCGATATCTACTAGGAGTCGAAATGGTTTCTAAGTCGATACCCACCGTTAGCGCTACGAATTCGACAGCAAACGGCATCGAATCGACATTCATATGTTTGTTGGGAGTATATTTATTATACAAGTCTACTGGTTCTATTTGGCAGTTATAGCCAGAAAATCAGAAGGGTTTATAGGTGTAAACGATCTCTCCCAACTTTAATCACACCAAATAGCCAATTTAATATCCTCAATTAAGTATATCTTTGAAATTGTAGCCGTTTCAGGCAATTCGGTATAAATAGACCTGTTATCCCTTCAATTATTAATTTAAAACTTTATATATTTCCTTGATAAAAATGATTTTGGCCGCTAGTTAATTCATGTTTAGTATGGAATGTTATTTTTTTGGTTTGAAATAATTATTCACATTGAAAATTAAACATTCCATTCAATTTTGAATAAAAAATATTATTATTTGGTTGAAATAGCGTGAGTAAAATAATATAGATTTCAGTTTGAATTGACCACTGTTCGTTTTTCTATCCTAATTTTGATCTGTTATTATGTTGCTAATTAAATAGTAGTTATTACACTCAGAGAAATTCTGATGCACCCAGTTGTTTCTAGTTCACCCTATTACAATTGTCTCTAAAGCGAGACACTTTAGTACATCAAACTATTGTTTGGATGCGCTAAACTTTAAAGTGCATAAGTTCGATGCACTTTAGTGTCTTAGCTATAAGTTTGTTAAAATGATGAGAAAATTATTCTCATCATTTTAGCAGAAGAAAATTTGAGACACTAAAGTGTCTTGCTTTAGAAACAAAGCCATAGGGTGAACTCGAAACACTTGGGTGTATCAGTTGGAGTTGTTTATTTTTCTCAGTGTAGTAAAATATAATTATTAAATTTTCCTTGATTACGTGTTCGAAAATATACACCCTAATAATAACTTGGAACATATACCCTTCTGCTAAAAATATTTCACAGAGCACAAAATTCTTGTTTATCTATGAAACACAATTATATACGTCAAAACATCAAACTAATTACTCACCTATCCAGCAAACATGAATGTATCTATTTGATGTCTAAACGACTCTGTATAACCCCTTTTCCGACATCGAATACCAGTAACAAATTAGACATGGTAACATCAAGTAGACATCTATCCGATATCCGTTTGCACCGCTAAACTGCATCATATCAAGTATATTTGGCATAGAAGCGATACCGTTATAACAGTGTTGTATAGAAAGATAAATTACGACATCCAACATACTTAGGGATTTTGCATCGAACAGACGCCTAATTATATATCTAATATGCTTCGAAACAATTTTCACTTGCATCCAATAAATATATAAATTAAAATAGAAAACTCTTACTTCATTGATGTAACGTACTGTATGTTTAGATGCATATCAAATCCATTAATGTTACACAATGTTATTCATAAATTAAATGAGAAGAAATTAAGTGATGTGTCCGGGTTTCGATCGTGGGTCCATCCGTCCTCGTGCCTGTACCTCTGTAACTTTGCTACCGTGTATGCATATACGTAAAAAAAATTTGATATTAAACGACCCGGAGATACTTGAAGATATTTTAAAGTGAATAGAACAATACAGGCAAGAACCGCTTTTTTAACCAAAATCACTACTTATTCTTATTACAAATAATAATGAGTTGGTCAAGTTTTTATATAATTGTAACTCCTTAAAAATTTCGTTCTCTTTGAGTTCAAATTAAAGAAAATGTTTTGAGGCCACGACTACAAGAAAAAGTATATAATAATATTATAATTAAAGTTAAATAATTTTTATCATATTGAGCCTCTAGCTCTCTTGGCTGTATCTTATAAGGATCACCTAAATCTAGATGCTACCTATTTCAATTTATATCAATTTCAGTAACTAAAAACTTATCAGAATTAGGAGGTCTTACCTCAGCTTGGAATAAAAGGCCATATCGCTGACGTCAATTGGAAAGGAACTTGAAGAAGCAGTCAGAAAAGAAAATGGTTCAATGATCATTGAACAATGTCACCTACCACCTGTCGGTACATATGCTCAGAGATGCAGTAAAGCTACTACGTGAATATGCAGTCATTTACCAAGAAGTGTGTAGGAAAAAGACACAAGCACCAGTATCTGCATTCACAGACGGAAGATGAAAATGAAAAGGTTATGGAAAGTTAATCCTACATACCAGAAAAATCTGAAACCTCTTAGTTGGAGAGCATGACTCTAGCGCTATTTTCTTAAACTGCAACTTATAGTGTTAGAAAAAGGATAAACATGATAAAATATAAAAAAAGATAATCCTAATAACAGCAGTTCAGAGCCTTAAAGGTCCTCTCCAGGCTCAGGGAAAGAAATTAGTTTATCACATAATATTATAGAACTAAGGTCTACGATCATTATTCCGCAAACCGCATACAATTCGGTTCAGTATATATTTTATTATTTACTTTTAAAGTTTTTTAATACTATGTGAGCAACAATCGAGCGAATCTCCAACCTGACGCTGAGAAAGAAGATTGTACACTCTTTGTTTTGATTTCGAATTTAGATTTTTAAACAAGCAATGCGTTTTTGGCCTTCTTTTAAGATATTAATTGTTTCTAAAAGTATATAAACATTTCTATAATAAGTTCATCCAAATTAAAACCTTTAAACGAATAATAAATAAATTTATTAAACCAAATACCTAGTTGACAATCAAAACAAATGGTGTACATTCTTCTTCTTCTTCAGACTGAAAATTAGAAAGTTGGAAGTAAAGTAGGTTTTGTAGAGTTTGGATTATAAAAATCTTTAAAAACATGTAAAAATTAAAAATATGCTATCAAATTTGATGGGGTTTGCAGTAAAATATTAAGAAACATTAGCCTCGTTGATTAAAGCAATAAAAAATTTGCTTGGAGGGGACCTATAAGACGCCACCTCTTTCCCTAGCACTCACCACAGACAATTCAGGATTGAGCCCCTTAGGGAAAATAATCATTTATCACCTTCAAAAATTTAATTATTGATGAAGGATAATAACTTATTTTCTAATATATAAGATATAAACTTAGAATAGATAAGATATAAACTAAACTAATGCGAACAATATAAAACTAAATAGACCCGTTTCTTGAGCGGTGAAAAAATTCATCACCGCTCGTTCCCGTTCACCGAAGTTGGACCCCGCTAAAACAACGTCATATACGCTCGGCCACCGCTTATGTTCCCTTACTGCTCAAACGGTTTTGAGCTTTTCAAAATGTTGCAAGCGTTGAGGATCGGTAGTTTTCATCTCTGCAAAGTTCACTATCTCTATAACACCGCCCAGCCAAAGTTTGGCACCGCTAGACACAAGTCCGCGGACGCTTTATTCCGCTAGGCCAATGCAGAAATCCTGAACGGTGCTTCACGTTGACAAGCTTTGGCACAGTGTTTTTTTTTTACGAGTTTGTGTATCGAAATTATGTATCAAAATATGAAATACGGGTGGTGCAATAGCGGTGCACCGCTGAAACCGTACTTAACATAGAGTTGACTTAACGGTAGGAAGAGGCAGCGAGCGTTGGTTTGGCAGTATGGCGATATGCGAACTCCATACCAACATCAAACCAAAGTTCAGCACCGCAATGAATCACTGCTTCATTTTCTGAGACCGTTTCAGAAAACTCGTGTCCGTGATTCAAACGTTTTCAACTGCCTTATCAAAGTTTATGCAACATTAATCACCGGTTTAAGATTTACGTCTATAATGGTGCCAAAATTTGACTGGGTTTTGTTGCGGTGGGAAACTTTGCGGAGCAGAAAGCTACTGCTTCTCAACAGTTGTAATATTTTGGGCATGTCAAAACTTTCGGATCGGTAGGTGTGAACATAAGCGGTGGTTGAGCGTATACGGCGTTGCCTGAACGGGGGCCAACTTCTGGTGAGTGTTAACAATTTTTCGTCCTCGCCTCAGGAGCACTCTAGCAAAGTTCCTCCAGTGTATCAGGCTTTTCAAATGATGAGCCTCAACTATCTATTTATATCAAAAATCTATCAGAATTTCTGATAAATTTCATCCTCTCAGCTTCGTAATCAAAAGCAGTATACCGCTTTACTATTTTTAAACCCCCGCCGAGCCAACGCCCACACTCGTAGAACACCGCTCTATCAACGCTCGCGTTACCATGATTGGTTTTTCCTTGTGTACGCGGTAACGAGCGTTGTCGAAATTTGGTTTATTCTCCCTCCGTTCAAAGAACAACCCAATGTAAGATTTTTCCAATGTGTGTTTCTCTGGTCTTAGAAAGTGTTTTATTATATCCACTTCTAAGCCACACACTTATCTTACTTATCTATAAAGCCTGTCCTCTTATTTTCTTCTTTTCCAGTTCTAATTAATACATAAACAAATGATGAATTAATAAATGTGACAATCAAACAAGAGTTAATTTTTATCTATTTATTCCTATTGTACTCAGCTTATGTCTTGAGTCAGATTGGTCCGTAGTTTTGGTTCGAGTAGTTCTCGAGTGAGGTATCGCTGCAGTGATAACACAGTACAGAGAATATATAGTATCTTAGAGCTATAGGGGGGATATTACGCGTGTCCCGGTAGGCTGTGACGTCATATGTCAACAATGGTCCGTACGTTCGTACGTACAGTACAAACACAAAAGATGGCTGCAAAACACCCAACTTTTGTTAAATAACGTTTTCGGTGATATTTTTTTAAATTCCACATTACCGCATGTTATTATCCAATCTTTATAGTCATACGGACGAAAATTAAAAAATGACTGTTGATGAAATTGCTACTGGTGTTTTTACACCCAAAATAGTAACAAATTTTTAGTCTTGAAGAAGACGATTTATTCAAGATAATTAGATCATTAGTCAGATCGGTCGCGTTGGCCGCCATCTTAATTCTCTATTCCACGTGACCCACAGCAATTCTGTTTACTATAACGTGTTCTCTTGCTTACATACATGACGTCACAGCCTACCCAGAATAAATTTGAATAATACATGTAATTGGGGTACTATACTATTCTGTTTACTATGGTGATAATCTTTGGTACTTCCTTCGTGCGTAACAATCTGTTATCGCTATGTAGCCAAGATTAGTGTTTGCTGCGTCCGTATGCTAGGGCAGGAAATTGGAACTTAAGTATCCGTAGACTTGCGAGTTCTCCGTAGGAAAGTCGTGTTTCCGTTGACTTGGTTGTGCTGGTCTCTCTAGACTAGCGTAGACTTGGAATGACTGTCTCCGTAGACTGGGCTATGCGTCTCCCTAGACTGGGATGACGTCTCCCTAGACTGGGAAGTTAATGTCTCCGTATACTGGCCTTTGAGTCTCCCTAGACTGGGACCCTGGAATAATAAATCCAGTAAGAAATTTGGACTTAAATTTCCTTCGACAATTTGCCAAAATAAAAAGAAAAAATTATTCTTTACATTATAATCAATTGAATTAATTTACTAATTTACCAATTATTGTGAATTAAGATTTATGCCAGTTAAATAGCAATAATTAATACTAATCTCAATGAGTTAAATTATGAATATTTATTTCTAATGTTTATTAATTAGGTTGAGTTGAATTGTTTATTTGGCATTTTACATGTTCATAATAAATAATTATTGTAGTTAATTTAATATGAGAAGTACATTACTTTGGCAAATGTAGAAGCATTAAAAACAGTTTGTACTTAATATTACAATAATTGAGAATTGAACAAAATGTTACTCGTCAAATGGCCTTTTTAATAATTATAATAAATAATTAAATTCCTAATCCTGAAGTTGAAATATGTTGTGTAAAACTTAATTGTAATAAATTAAATATGCATTGAATTAGAAGAATAGTATTAACAAATGTTATACATTCTTAATACTGTCAGAAAATATCCCAACTTATGCAGTTTGGTCAAATGTTGGCGGTTGGTCATGTTTTCAAACCTGGGAAAACAGGATGTAAGAAGAGTCTGGGGTGTTTACTTACTTTTCCAAAATGGGAATAACGTAATTCTGATTGTGAATAAGGATACTAATTCTAATAATAGTTTGTTATTATAGTTAACTATATTAATAATGTTAATTGGAGCTAATTACCTAACTAATAAATCATATAAATATCAGTATATTTATGGCACTAGCTAATATGGCAATTCAGTATAATAAATATGGCATTATTAAGAATAATATTATACAAATAACTTGGAGAGAATAATTATTAGTTATATATTTACCCAATGTTTCTTTAGCTAAGAAGATTTGGGGAATTGGTTTGGAGTTAATCCTAGGCTGTTGTTATTCACTGTTCTTGAGAACAAAGTGTTTATTTCTTTGTAAATAGTAAGTTGTATATAAATTGAAAGGTGTTACGTCTGCAATAAAGGTGTTAATATAATAAATAATATTAATAATTGGTGAGAGTTTATAATCTAATTTTAGTTCACAATCACAAGCACTGTATCGGCACTCTTCACTCTGTTGTATCCAGGATACAGTAACATAGGGTATGGTAATCAGCTGATCGAATCTATAGTTTGACGTGACCACCGAGTGACTGGAAATGGCAACTCTGACCACACTTTGAAACATGGAAAAACCTACTTAAACTTAGTCACTTCTAAATTTAATTTTTTTCTTATCAATTACTAACTAGGCATTGGTTAAATTGAATTTCCATTATTTTTTCCTTATTTGTTATTCATAGGAACTACAATTTAGCAGTTAACTAGCACTAGTTTAGGCTCCTAGGTAGCATATTTTCAAGACCCTATTTTTTATAGATAAGTTAAAGAAATCAACAATAAAAACACACCTGAATTATATCTATATATTCAACTTTAAGGTTCAATCGCCATTTTCGCTTTTCTTTTGCACGAAACCCTTATAAAATGACTTCAAACTTCTCGATATTAACATGCAAATACGAGGAATTATGAGCCGCTCGGTCACAAACAAGGAATGTGTTGTTGTGGTGACGTCATTTTGTTGTGTCGTGTGCAAGGTACTATACCCAATTATGTTCCTGTACCGTGGTTGTATCAGACTCGTTAATGTCGTTTAACCGGTAAAAATTATCCTTACAATCTTTGGGCGGAAATTAAACAAAGGGTAGGCCTAATTGTATTTAGCGCGTATGTTTCTAGAGTGTTGTCATAAGTTTAGAAATACCTTTGAATTTAATTGCGTTGCATTTTAATCAGCAAATTACTGTAGTGGTTGTAATTGATTATTAGTAATTAGTTGTTAATTAATTATGAAATAATCGGGTTGCAACACCAACAAAGTTCTGACGGTATGATCTAGGCTTTAGAATATCCTTCTCTATATACATCGAAGCAAGCCTTACTTTAAATAAATGAGAAAATTAGAAATTCCTCATGCTAAGCGACCCGGAGATACCTACTTAGAGATATTTTAAAGTGAATGTAACAATACAGGCAAGCACCGCTTTTATAACCAAAATCACAACTTATTCTTATTACAAATAATAATTAGTTGGTTAAATTTTTATATAATTGTAACTCCTTAAAAATTCCGTTCTCTATGAGTTCAAATTAAAGAAAATGTTTTTGAGGCCACTACTTAGAATACAGATGAAAGCTCTGTGAAGAAAGTTCAAAGTAATGAATGCATTAATTAAAATTTGAGCATAGATTAACTCTCACTCAGTAAATATAGGTCATAATAGTTGAGTAATAGTTTGATATTTTGACTTCTATAATTGTGTTTCATTGAACAAACAGGAATTTTGTTCTAGGTGAAAGCTAAAGTTATCGGATATGGAGTTCCGCATTTTACGTAGAAAAATAATTTATGTAATAATTTTTATTTCTAAACTTGTATTTTATGTACTAGTATCATGGATGCCAATTTAAGTAAGAATTGAATAAAGATAATTATTATATTTATTTCTTACATATTCAAAAGTGTGGAACCATCTGATAACACAGAAATTACTCTAAAATGGAACGTGTTAAATAGGCTTTACGTTTAGTAGAGGTTTAACGTCTGCTTCTGAACCAAAGGCCATGTCGCTGACGTCAAAAGGAAATGAAATACAAGGGACTGGAAGAAGCAGTCAGAAAGGAAAGTGGCGCCATGGACAAAGTTACGATGCTCATGGATGCTGGAGGATGTGACAAAAATGGTCACAAGCACCGGTGGCTGCACTCAAGGATGGAAGAGGTAAATGAAGAGGTAATAGTAAATGAAGTCTACGAGCCTACTTAAACACAAAATCTAAGACCTCGTACGTATAATTGTGGAGCGTAACCCTAGCGCTATCCTCTAAAACTGCCCCAACAAACATATGAATATCGATTCGATGCCGTTTGCTGTCGAATTCGTAGCGCTAACGGTGGGTATCGACTTAGCAACCATTGCGACTCATAGTAGATATCGGAATGTCTGTTTCTAAATGATATCTGAATTTACACTTCTAGTAGAAACATGAAAATCGATACATGGTTTTAACAGCATCATCTTGACGTCGGCATGTCTGTTTCCAAACGATATTTGAATTTATACTTCGACCAGAGAAGTGCGAAAACAGATACGTAGTTTTAAAAAAATCGTTTCAAATTTGGAAATTCATTTTCTTATCTTCCTGTTTTATAATACGTATAGAAATGTAGGAATTATTTCTATTCAATTGGATTGTAGCTTTCTATATAACATACGTAGTGCTCCCTTTAAACTATTCCCAATAATCAATTCACTTATAGGGGACTACGGAAGTTGTAAAGGTACGATCAAGCATTGGCACGCTAGTGCGATTGTGAACTGGATCAACGAAAAGTGAGCGATACTGGAACATCGGTTGTTGTGTAAAGGTACGATCAAGCATTGGCACGCTAGTGCGATTGTGAACTGGATCAACGAAAAGTGAGCGATACTGGAACATCGGTTGTTGAACAGTGTTCCTCCAGTACCGTGAAAACGAAATGGATAACCATGCAATCAAGTGATTTTTCGATAGCCAGTGCATTTGTAGTTATGAATCTATTCTAAACTGCTAAAGTGAGTATTTATTTATTTAATAGTTTTAGTTTAGTTTGATTAAAAGGTAATTAGATTAGATTGGGTTATTTAATGAATTTGATCAGTTTTACTTTATCACTTTTAGTTTAATTTATGGCTTAATATTCTACCAACCAAGGTTAAAGAAACACACACAAATATTTAATAATTAAATATTGAAATGATGCCTACCTATATAAGAAAATGATACACAATAATATAAATGATAAATCCTAATATAAATGATACATCCTAATATAAATAATGAGCAAATAAGAACTAAGTAATTTGATATGAATTGCGATTTGGCAATGCTTTGGAGGTAGGTAGGGTAGCCAGTAAATTGTAGGCTAGGCTGAGTAGGTAAGAAGGTAGGTTCCAGACTAAAACCTGCAATATAAATTTCATCTTTGCAAATCCATATATACAGTAATATTAATTGTTCCTACTCTATACATATATCAGGTATATTTATTAAATTCTAAACACAACTTACCCTATTAAGGGAATATAAACTTTAGTAAAAGAGCTCTGTAGTTTGGTATTGATGCAGGAGCAGATATGTATAGCACGTAATTAACTGAGTTATTGTGAGTGAAAGAGGACGCTGCAAATGCTAGGCTACTTATATACCCTACCTGGCAACTTTCGTATGCCAGTTATTCTATTTATTTTGAATTTAATCTATTATTTTTACTGAAACTATAAACTAAAAATTATTATTGAACTAAACATAAACATCAAAGGAAACTACTTAAATATTGAAAAATGAAAAGTACCTAATACTAACTAAAAATATAATTAACATTGTACAGACAATACCAGACATGTTCCGAACAGAGGGAACAAAGAAACATTCTAGAAGAAATTAAAATATTATGGAAACTTAAAATTAGAACATGACAGTGCCAAAATAATATATATGGTGTCACCACAGTGCCTCCGCGCCCCTAGACCTGAAGAGGTCGCATTACAACTAACAATGAATAAAAAAATGTAAGAAATAGTAATCAATGATTTTAGCAACTAAAAAAATTATGAGTGAAAAGACATGATGACAATTTAGTTCAGGATGTTTTAAGGAGCGTGTAAAGTTTTCTAAAATTGGCATACAGAGAATCATGACATGAGGGTTTAAACGATATAATAATCGAAGCTGCATGAAAATTCTTCAAGAGATTTGAAGCCAATCATTAGAAAAGAAAGGAAATTTGGTCTAGGGAGAGTGAGGAATCGAGTAAGATTATCTTATGATTGACGTAAAGAGAGTCATGATCATGTGTTTTAAACCATATGATAATCGGAGATGCATGGAAACTCCTGAGATTTAAAGTCAACCATAAGAAGAGAGAGTTGGAATAGCGAAAGTGAGTTATCACAAAAAGAGTAAGATTTTGACAAGAAGATATTCATGATCTATTGGTTTAAACGATAAATCGATTATCGTAGATGCATGAAAATACCTATGTGGTGTAAAGTCATTAATTAGAAAAGATCATAAGTAACGAGATGAGAAAAAAAACTGGAATACAAAGAGGAATTATAATAACCGTTTTGTCAAGAAAATAAGAGATACAAAAATTTAATCAACTAAGCAACGATCATCAAACAAGAAAAAGAGAGCCACACTGGGCTTCACAAACGCAAAAAACAAACTTCCATTGCAATAGAACAGGAAAAGAAAATTTAATACTACATGAAAAACAACAAGAACAAGGAATTACTGAACAAAACGAGAAGGTAGACGTATCTGACGTCCATATCGTGTTCGATACACGCCATCAGGCTGTTGTGAATCAACAGGTTGATGAACTGGCTGGGTATTGTGATCATCAGTCTGTTGTAAATCAATATGCTGATTAACTGGTTGGGGATTATGATCATCAGGCTGTTGCAAATGAACAGGTTGATTAACATTTTGGGGGGTCTGATCACCAGCAACAGCTGGATGAACATAGGGCATACATTCTTGTGGGCTGTTTCGCCCAGTGGGGTAAGAGTTCATTTCAAGAAATGATTCGGCTAGATGAGCTGCTTTCAAACGATCAACGGATACCTTATCTGGACCTCGGGACAACAGAACAGAAAAGAATTTTGGAGTACGAGACAGTACTTTGAATGGACCCTTATAATTTGGTTGTAGTCCACGTTTGCTTTCATTTCGCATGAAAACATGAGTACAGGTAATCAAGGAAGGATCAATCCAGGAAGAAGTTGGGGGTTGGCGTGATTGAATGGGAGCTAAGGAACGCATGTGTTCTTTAAGTTGTTCTGAATAAGTAATTATGTCTAGGTCATCCTTGAAAGGTTTAATCAAATCACCAGGGACAGTGAGTGTTTCACCGTAAAGGGCTTCTGCAGGGGAAACTGCTGCGTCTTCGCGCAGAGCAGTGCGAATGGTCAAGAGGATGAGTGGAATTCGTTTCATCCACAGCTGAGCATCATCATCAGCGTGGGCACGGAAGGCATCTTTCAGGCGACGATGAAATCGTTCGATCAATCCGTTAGCTTGAGGGTGATATGCAGTGGTACGAATTTTAATAGAGCCTATCCGAAGAAGCATCTCTTTCCAAAGTTGACTCTCAAATTGAGTACCTCTATCGGTAGTTACTGTATGAGGAACACCAAAACGGGCAACCCAATGAAATAAGAAAGCATCAGCAACTGTTTGAGCTGTTATATCGGAAATAGGGATAACTTCCGGCCATCTCGTGTACCGATCAATCATAGTTAATAGATATTTGCAATTCATATTAACCGGAAGGGGTCCAACCAGGTCGAGATGTACCTGACTAAATTTTGCTGAAGCGGGTGGAATTGATTGGATTTGTGCTTTGTTATGACAAACAACTTTCGCTTTTTGACAACTAATACATTGGCGAGTCCACTGAGTTATTTCCTTGTTCATGGAAGGCCAAAAGTACCTCCGTCTTAAATGAAGGCGAGTTGCTCTAATGCCAGGATGACCATTGTTATGGTATTGTTCAAAATAAGATCTCCACAATGTCGCTGGAAGATAAGGTCTTGAGAGAGAACCAGTTGTGTGATGATAAACATCATTGATTTGGGTTAGTGTTATGCTCTTGTACTTTCCTGAGAGAATATCTTGCAGTTCAGAATCATCTAACTGAGCCGACCTCAACTTTTCCTCAAGAACATTAGAGAAAACAGCTGAAATGGCTAAATCATCAGAGCTGAAAAGTAAAGAGGGGTTTACTTCGGTTGTTTTACTGATTATGATAGCATCTTCACTGTGTCTGGAAAGCGCATCAGCCACCACATTATGAGATCCTTTAATGTGCCTGATATCGGTAGTAAAAATACTGATATACTCCAACCAGCGTTCTTCTCTTGGGAAATCTCTAGAACCTTTCTTACGCATAGCCTTTAGAAGAGGCTGGTGGTCTGTTAATATATAGAAGGTGGATCCCTCTACATACGGTAAGAAATATTTCAGAGCAGATTTAGCAGCAAGAAGCTCTTTGCTGAAGGTAGAATAATTTAGTTGAACATTGTTCAGTTTTCGACTGAAAAATGATATTGGTTTCCAACTGCCATCAACTTTTTGTTGCAAAACACCGGCCACAGCAATGTTCGATGCATCAACTGCAATTGATGTCTCTGCATTGGGTATAGGATGGTGAAGCAGAGTGGCATTGGACAGCAGCGTTTTAGTTTGTTGAAACGCTGTTTCGGATTCAGAGTTCCAACTTAATTTAACTTTGTTGGCATTTGATTTGTGCCCAGCAAGCATGCTGGTCAAGGGAGCAAGTTGTTCTGCAGCATGAGGGATATACCTATGGTAAAAGTTAACTAAGCCGAGGAATCTGCGAAGTCTTTGTACAGTGATAGGTTTTTCGTAATCTCGAATAGCCTGAACTTTATCTGAGAGAGGGGAAGTTCCATTATTGCTGATGTGATGGCCGAGGAATGAAAGATCTGATGCTAAAAATGTGCATTTATTCAAGTTTATCTTTAGTCCAAAAGACTCCAGTCGAGCGAAGAGTGTTTCGAGATCTTCCAAATGATCTGCAGTAGATTTACTAGCAATAAGTATGTCGTCAACATACCCAAAGTGTGTGATTTTACGTGGTGTAGAGTTTGAGTTTTGAGAGATAACTTTAAGATCACGAAGAATTTAGTCAATAAATCTCTGGAAAGTTTGCGCTGCACCGCAGAGGCCAAAGTTCATTCGCGTAAACTCGAAATTACCAAAAGGAGTGGCAAGCGCCGTTTTTTCGATATCTCCCTCATCATTGGTATTTGGAAAAAGGCATCTTTTAAGTCAATGGTTGAAAACACGGAGTGCCCGTGAAGTTTAGAAGAAAAATCGTTCAAGTACGGTAAAGAATAACCATCTTTCTTCGTTACAGAATTAAGTCGCCTATAATCACCTACAAAACGCCAATCTCCAGACTTTTTCGCCACATAGTGCATAGCCGAAGACCATGGACTAGAGCTTTCTCTAATAGTTCCGTCTAATAACATCTTTTGTAAAGAGCTCTCGGCTGCTTCACGAACAACCAAACCCAAACGTCGAGGCTTTGTGGACAGTGGTCGTTGATTGGGGTCGACAATTATTCTATGCACGAAATTGTGTTTAATTGGATCTGACATGGAGAATTCTTTGGTGAGACTGGGATATTTATCCAGTAATTGATCAATGCTCTCTGGAAGGCGAGCAATCACGGATATAAGCGGAATAGAGTTAGAGATGGAGATGTCAGAAGCAGTAACGCAAGAATTAGAGGGGACATGTGTAACCTGACGAAAACGCAAGTGAACTAAAATATCATGATGTGCCAAGAAATCTGCACCAATAATGGGATGTTCAACCTCAGCTATGACAAATACCCACGGCAAAGGTTCTGGAAATCCAAGGTCAACGTACACAAAACGTTCTCCGTATGTTTTAATAATGGTCCCATTCGATGCGCGCAAGGTTAATTTAGAATCTAAGTTTTTAATGTCATATTCTTTTGGGGGAATTACACTAAGAACAGCGCCAGTATCAATAAGATAGGATTGGCTCTCTACTCGATCCGGAATGTACAGGAGTTTGGAAGAATTTGGTACGTTATTACTCCTGGGAATATCGCACCCTACTAGTTTAAATGAGAACTATCATAATTTCCCCAAAGGCATACAGACTTATCACACGTATGAGGAGGGATTCTAAAGTTTAGCCAATCGCAGGGGTCGTTACACTTACGAGCTTTTCTACCAAAGCACGCATGGTAATAGCAAAGCTGTTGCCTATCGATATCAGAGGGTATTGAAGGACAACCACCACGTCTGGTAGTGGGTGTGAAGCGATTTTGAGAGTTTCCACGTAAATTTGAAATAGGTGGATGGTTAGTTTTGGAATTTTCCATATTATCAATACGTGTCGTAAGATGTTTCAGGTTTGCAGATAGTTCTTTTACCAACGTAGAAAGATCATCCCTATTGGGTTCGGAATAGTTGTTTGCAGAGCTAACACCTGTTGTGTTAGGTTTAGAGAAACGAGATGCATTTATGGGATAGCTAGAGGAAACCGGTTGTGCATTAATATGCCAAAGGTCATCTGCGATCTTAGCAGCTTCATTTAGACGATTAACATCATTGGAAAATATTATGCTCCTATATTCTGCACTCATACCCATTGTAAAGGCATAACGAAGATGGTGATTATCGTTTTGATCAGCCTCTGAGAATTTTCTACGAAGATCACGCAGAAATTGCAAGGGTGAGCGATCACCAATGGTCTCCAAGTTATGTAGTGCTGTGAATTTAGCATGATCCGGAGTGGAAAACCTGCGAGTTAGTTGCTCCACTAATGAATCGTATGTATCGTTAGCATCAGAAGACAAAAGTTCCTTATAATCTTTTTGCATACCAGTGGGCAGTGCCCTATACAATGAAAGAAAGCTGAGACCGTTATTTTGTGGAGAAGCAACCCTGATCAACTGAGTGGACAATGTCAACCATTCTATATCGGAACGAAATTCAGGCAAAGAGGCCAAGTATGGCTGAGGAACAATAACAGGAGTGTTATTAGAAGTTGAACTAGTTGCCATCTTGTCAAGAAATTATGTATCTAAATTTAGAAGAAGAAAATATTTATTTTAAACTTAGAAGATAAAAAAAATTTAAATCTAGAAGAAAATCATTTAATTCGAATTTAGAAAGATAATTAATGCAATGGAAATTAAATTCTATAGTACCTAAACAAAAATGAATTCAATTTTGATGAGGTAATTATTTACGTTAATGACTGGGAAACTATTGATAAAAAATATTGTTAATGCACCAAACTGGGGAGTTATTTAATTTTTAATTTTAAGAATAAACGTCGCAGCGTAACTATAATTCGATAGGTTTGCGGAAAGCACATACGTATCTGGTAGGTATACCAAAGAAAACCTAGCTAAACAAAAAGAAATTGAACGATGCAAAAAGAAAAGATATTGATTTTAGTTCAATACAAACAAGGAAATGAATCGACACAAAAGTGAATAGGTAGTGAACGGCCGAAAATGAGAAATGATAATCGTAAAATTTAAAGAAACTTAGTAGGTATAACACTATTAAATAAATAGGTTGGTAGCAGAAATTGGCTGAAAAAACTAGGTAGGTATAATACACTGATCAATGGTAGCTATAGCAGAAATGAGTTTAAAATGTAAGTAGGTAGCTAGCAGAATAGAGTTGAAAAAAAGTAGGTATAACACAGTTAAATAGGTAGCTAGCGGAAATGAGTTGAAGAATCTAGGTACCTAGGTGTTACACTGGTAAATAAGTAGCTATTTGAGAGAGAATTTAATACACTAAATTTAAAGATATTAATAAGTAGGTTGGTACTAATTTATTCCTCAAACTTGGTTGGTAGTGTTCGGACAAAGGGTGTCACCAATAAAGTGAGTATTTATTTATTTAATAGTTTTAGTTTAGTTTGATTAAAAGGTAATTAGATTAGATTGGGTTATTTAATGAATTTGATCAGTTTTACTTTATCACTTTTAGTTTAATTTATGGCTTAATATTCTACCAACCAAGGTTAAAGAAACACACACAAATATTTAATAATTAAATATTGAAATGATGCCTACCTATATAAGAAAATGATACACAATAATATAAATGATAAATCCTAATATAAATGATACATCCTAATATAAATAATGAGCAAATAAGAACTAAGTAATTTGATATGAATTGCGATTTGGCAATGCTTTGGAGGTAGGTAGGGTAGCCAGTAAATTGTAGGCTAGGCTGAGTAGGTAAGAAGGTAGGTTCCAGACTTAAACCTGCAATATAAATTTCATCTTTGCAAATCCATATATACAGTAATATTAATTGTTCCTACTCTATACATATATCAGGTATATTTATTAAATTCTAAACACAACTTACCCTATTAAGGGAATATAAACTTTAGTAAAAGAGCACTGTAGTTTGGTATTGATGCAGGAGCAGATAAGTATAGCACGTAATTAACTGAGTTATTGTGAGTGAAAGAGGACGCTGCAAATGCTAGGCTAGTTATATACCCTGTCACTAATGACTACCTGGCAACTTTCGTATGCCAGTTATTCTATTTATTTTGAATTTAATCTATTATTTTTACTGAAACTATAAACTAAAAATTATTATTGAACTAAACATAAACATCAAAGGAAACTACTAAAATATTGAAAAATGAAAAGTACCTAATACTAACTAAAAATATAATTAACATTGTACAGTCAATACCAGACATGTTCCGAACAGAGGGAACAAAGAAACATTCTAGAAGAAATTAAAATATTATGGAAACTTAAAATTAGAACATGACAGTGCCAAAATAATATATATGGTGTCACCACACTGCTTATTGAAAATAAGCCCCGAGGGGTTCCTGAAGCTGTCTTTGGTGAATAGAAAAGAAGTGTGGTGGCGTCCCTTGGGACTCAAACTGTTGTAATTTGGATTATGTATAGTCTATTTTATGTTTATCATGTTTTTAACTGTTCATGCAGTTTTAGAGGATAGCGCTAGGGTTATGCTCTACAATTACGTATGAAGTCTTAGATTTTCTGTTATGTAGGCTCGTAGACTTCATTTACTATTACCTTTTCATTTCCCTCTTCCATCCTTGAGTGCAGCCACCGGTGCTTGTGACCATTTTTGTCACATTCCTCGGTAATTGTGACAGCATTCACGGAGTAGCTTTTCAGCATTCATGAGCGTCGTGACTTTGTCCATGGAGCCACTTTCCATTCTCACTGCTTCTTCCAGTCCCTTGCATTTCATTTTCTTTTGACGTTAGCGACATGGCCTTTGGTTCCGAAGCAGACGTTAAACCTTTACTAAACGTAAATAATTAAAAGTTGATGGTCTAGTTAACATGTTTCATTTTAGAGTAAATTCTGTGTTATCAGACGGTTCCACATTTTTCGAATATGTAAGAAATAACTAATAATAATTATCATTATTCAATTCTTACTTAAATTGGCATCCATGATACCAGTACGTAAAATACAAGTTTAGAAATAAAAATCATTACATAAATAATTTTTCCACATAAAATGCAGAACCCCACATCCGATAACTTGAGCTTTCACCTTAGTGCCAAAAGCTGCAAATGAGACGATTGAAATTCAGTGATTCACGATATAGGTAATTAAACTTAAAGTGGTTATCGGACTCAATAAATCTATATATAATAATCATCATTTAACTTTTATTTCATTTGGTTTCATACCTTCAGCTATTTTGCTTCTAATTAAATAGTAGTTAAATAATAATTATTATATTTTCCTTTATCACGTGTTCGAAATGATAGACCCTATCAATAACTTGGAACATATACCCTACTGCTAAAAATATTTCACTGAGCACAAAATTCCTGTTTGTTCAATGAAACACAATAATTATAAAAATTTAATTATCTATTAATTTTAATCAATGCATCACAGAGCTTTCATCTTTATTCTAAGTCGTGGCCTCAAAACATTTTCTATAATTTGAACTCATAGAGAACGAAATATTTAAGGAGTTACAATTATATAAAAATTTGACCAACTCATTACTATTTGTAATAACAATAAGTTGTGATTTTGGTTATAAAAGCAGTGCTTGCCTGCATTGTTCTATTCACTTTAAAATATCTTTAAGTATCTTCGGGTCGTTTAATATCAAAATTTTTTTTTAGTCAAATGCATCCACGGTGGCAATGTGACAGAGGTACTGGCACGAGGACGGATGGGCCCACGAACGATACCAGGACACATCACTTCATTTCTTCCCATTTAATTTACACATAACATTATGTAACATTAATCAAATTGATATGCATCTAAATGTACAGAACGTTATATCAATGAAGTAAGAGTTTTCAATTTTAATTTCTTTATTTTATGGATGCAAGTGGATATGGTTTCGAAGCATATTAGATATATATTAGCAGTCTGTTCGATGCAGAATCCCTATGTATGTTAGATGTCGTAATTTATCTTTCTATTCAACGCTGTTATAACGATATCGCTTCGATGCCAAATATACTTGATATGATGCGGTTTAGCGGTGCAAACGGATATCGGATTGATGTCTACTTGATGTCACCATGTCTAATTTGTTACTGGTATTCGATGTCGGAAGAGAGGTTATACAGAGTCGTTTAGACATCGAATAGATACATTCATGTTTGCTGGGGCATGGAAAGTTAAAAACACTATACACATGGAAACATAAAATAGACAATACATAATCCAAATTACAACAGTTTTGGTTCCCAAGGGATGCCACCCCACTTCTCTTCTATTCACAAAAGACAGCTTCAGGAACCCCTCGGAGCTTATTATAAGCAGTTTAGAATAGATTCATAACAATAAATGCACTGGCAATCGAAAAATCACTTGATTGGTTATCCATTTCATCATTACGGTACTGGAGGAACAATATTCAACAACCGATGTTCCAGTATCGCTTACTTTACGTTAATCCAGTGTACAATCGCACTAGCGTGCCAATTCCCGATCGTACCTTTACAACTGCCGTAGTCCCCTATAAGTGGATTAATTATTGGGTATAGTTTAAAGGGAGCACAACGTACGTTATATAGAAAGCTGAAAGGTACAATCCAATTGAATAGAAATTGTTCCTACGTTTCTATACGCATTATGAAACAGGAAGATATAAGAAAATGAATTTCCATATTAGACACGATTATTTTAAAACTATAGCGTATCTGTTTTCGCACTTCTGGTCGAAGTATAAAATCAGATATAGTTTGGAAACAGACATGCCGACGTCAAGATGATGCTGTTAATACCATGTGTCGGTTTTCTTGTTTCTACTCGTAGTGTAAATTCAGATATCATTTAGAAAAAGACATTCCGATATCTACTAGGAGTCGAAATGGTTTCTAAGTCGATACCCACCGTTAGCGCTACGAATTCGACAGCAAACGGCATCGAATCGACATTCATATGTTTGTTGGGAGTATATTTATTATACAAGTCTACTGGTTCTATTTGGCAGTTATAGCCAGAAAATCAGAAGGGTTTATAGGTGTAAACGATCTCTCCCAACTTTAATCACACCAAATAGCCAATTTAATATCCTCAATTAAGTATATCTTTGAAATTGTAGCCGTTTCAGGCAATTCGGTATAAATAGACCTGTTATCCCTTCAATTATTAATTTAAAACTTTATATATTTCCTTGATAAAAATGATTTTGGCCGCTAGTTAATTCATGTTTAGTATGGAATGTTATTTTTTTGGTTTGAAATAATTATTCACATTGAAAATTAAACATTCCATTCAATTTTGAATAAAAAATATTATTATTTGGTTGAAATAGCGTGAGTAAAATAATATAGATTTCAGTTTGAATTGACCACTGTTCGTTTTTCTATCCTAATTTTGATCTGTTATTATGTTGCTAATTAAATAGTAGTTATTACACTCAGAGAAATTCTGATGCACCCAGTTGTTTCTAGTTCACCCTATTACAATTGTCTCTAAAGCGAGACACTTTAGTACATCAAACTATTGTTTGGATGCGCTAAACTTTAAAGTGCATAAGTTCGATGCACTTTAGTGTCTTAGCTATAAGTTTGTTAAAATGATGAGAAAATTATTCTCATCATTTTAGCAGAAGAAAATTTGAGACACTAAAGTGTCTTGCTTTAGAAACAAAGCCATAGGGTGAACTCGAAACACTTGGGTGTATCAGTTGGAGTTGTTTATTTTTCTCAGTGTAGTAAAATATAATTATTAAATTTTCCTTGATTACGTGTTCGAAAATATACACCCTAATAATAACTTGGAACATATACCCTTCTGCTAAAAATATTTCACAGAGCACAAAATTCTTGTTTATCTATGAAACACAATTATATACGTCAAAACATCAAACTAATTACTCACCTATCCAGCAAACATGAATGTATCTATTTGATGTCTAAACGACTCTGTATAACCCCTTTTCCGACATCGAATACCAGTAACAAATTAGACATGGTAACATCAAGTAGACATCTATCCGATATCCGTTTGCACCGCTAAACTGCATCATATCAAGTATATTTGGCATAGAAGCGATACCGTTATAACAGTGTTGTATAGAAAGATAAATTACGACATCCAACATACTTAGGGATTTTGCATCGAACAGACGCCTAATTATATATCTAATATGCTTCGAAACAATTTTCACTTGCATCCAATAAATATATAAATTAAAATAGAAAACTCTTACTTCATTGATGTAACGTACTGTATGTTTAGATGCATATCAAATCCATTAATGTTACACAATGTTATTCATAAATTAAATGAGAAGAAATTAAGTGATGTGTCCGGGTTTCGATCGTGGGTCCATCCGTCCTCGTGCCTGTACCTCTGTAACTTTGCTACCGTGTATGCATATACGTAAAAAAAATTTGATATTAAACGACCCGGAGATACTTGAAGATATTTTAAAGTGAATAGAACAATACAGGCAAGAACCGCTTTTTTAACCAAAATCACTACTTATTCTTATTACAAATAATAATGAGTTGGTCAAGTTTTTATATAATTGTAACTCCTTAAAAATTTCGTTCTCTTTGAGTTCAAATTAAAGAAAATGTTTTGAGGCCACGACTACAAGAAAAAGTATATAATAATATTATAATTAAAGTTAAATAATTTTTATCATATTGAGCCTCTAGCTCTCTTGGCTGTATCTTATAAGGATCACCTAAATCTAGATGCTACCTATTTCAATTTATATCAATTTCAGTAACTAAAAACTTATCAGAATTAGGAGGTCTTACCTCAGCTTGGAATAAAAGGCCATATCGCTGACGTCAATTGGAAAGGAACTTGAAGAAGCAGTCAGAAAAGAAAATGGTTCAATGATCATTGAACAATGTCACCTACCACCTGTCGGTACATATGCTCAGAGATGCAGTAAAGCTACTACGTGAATATGCAGTCATTTACCAAGAAGTGTGTAGGAAAAAGACACAAGCACCAGTATCTGCATTCACAGACGGAAGATGAAAATGAAAAGGTTATGGAAAGTTAATCCTACATACCAGAAAAATCTGAAACCTCTTAGTTGGAGAGCATGACTCTAGCGCTATTTTCTTAAACTGCAACTTATAGTGTTAGAAAAAGGATAAACATGATAAAATATAAAAAAAGATAATCCTAATAACAGCAGTTCAGAGCCTTAAAGGTCCTCTCCAGGCTCAGGGAAAGAAATTAGTTTATCACATAATATTATAGAACTAAGGTCTACGATCATTATTCCGCAAACCGCATACAATTCGGTTCAGTATATATTTTATTATTTACTTTTAAAGTTTTTTAATACTATGTGAGCAACAATCGAGCGAATCTCCAAACTGACGCTGAGAAAGAAGATTGTACACTCTTTGTTTTGATTTCGAATTTAGATTTTTAAACAAGCAATGCGTTTTTGGCCTTCTTTTAAGATATTAATTGTTTCTAAAAGTATATAAACATTTCTATAATAAGTTCATCCAAATTAAAACCTTTAAACGAATAATAAATAAATTTATTAAACCAAATACCTAGTTGACAATCAAAACAAATGGTGTACATTCTTCTTCTTCTTCAGACTGAAAATTAGAAAGTTGGAAGTAAAGTAGGTTTTGTAGAGTTTGGATTATAAAAATCTTTAAAAACATGTAAAAATTAAAAATATGCTATCAAATTTGATGGGGTTTGCAGTAAAATATTAAGAAACATTAGCCTCGTTGATTAAAGCAATAAAAAATTTGCTTGGAGGGGACCTATAAGACGCCACCTCTTTCCCTAGCACTCACCACAGACAATTCAGGATTGAGCCCCTTAGGGAAAATAATCATTTATCACCTTCAAAAATTTAATTATTGATGAAGGATAATAACTTATTTTCTAATATATAAGATATAAACTTAGAATAGATAAGATATAAACTAAACTAATGCGAACAATATAAAACTAAATAGACCCGTTTCTTGAGCGGTGAAAAAATTCATCACCGCTCGTTCCCGTTCACCGAAGTTGGACCCCGCTAAAACAACGTCATATACGCTCGGCCACCGCTTATGTTCCCTTACTGCTCAAACGGTTTTGAGCTTTTCAAAATGTTGCAAGCGTTGAGGATCGGTAGTTTTCATCTCTGCAAAGTTCACTATCTCTATAACACCGCCCAGCCAAAGTTTGGCACCGCTAGACACAAGTCCGCGGACGCTTTATTCCGCTAGGCCAATGCAGAAATCCTGAACGGTGCTTCACGTTGACAAGCTTTGGCACAGTGTTTTTTTTTTACGAGTTTGTGTATCGAAATTATGTATCAAAATATGAAATACGGGTGGTGCAATAGCGGTGCACCGCTGAAACCGTACTTAACATAGAGTTGACTTAACGGTAGGAAGAGGCAGCGAGCGTTGGTTTGGCAGTATGGCGATATGCGAACTCCATACCAACATCAAACCAAAGTTCAGCACCGCAATGAATCACTGCTTCATTTTCTGAGACCGTTTCAGAAAACTCGTGTCCGTGATTCAAACGTTTTCAACTGCCTTATCAAAGTTTATGCAACATTAATCACCGGTTTAAGATTTACGTCTATAATGGTGCCAAAATTTGACTGGGTTTTGTTGCGGTGGGAAACTTTGCGGAGCAGAAAGCTACTGCTTCTCAACAGTTGTAATATTTTGGGCATGTCAAAACTTTCGGATCGGTAGGTGTGAACATAAGCGGTGGTTGAGCGTATACGGCGTTGCCTGAACGGGGGCCAACTTCTGGTGAGTGTTAACAATTTTTCGTCCTCGCCTCAGGAGCACTCTAGCAAAGTTCCTCCAGTGTATCAGGCTTTTCAAATGATGAGCCTCAACTATCTATTTATATCAAAAATCTATCAGAATTTCTGATAAATTTCATCCTCTCAGCTTCGTAATCAAAAGCAGTATACCGCTTTACTATTTTTAAACCCCCGCCGAGCCAACGCCCACACTCGTAGAACACCGCTCTATCAACGCTCGCGTTACCATGATTGGTTTTTCCTTGTGTACGCGGTAACGAGCGTTGTCGAAATTTGGTTTATTCTCCCTCCGTTCAAAGAACAACCCAATGTAAGATTTTTCCAATGTGTGTTTCTCTGGTCTTAGAAAGTGTTTTATTATATCCACTTCTAAGCCACACACTTATCTTACTTATCTATAAAGCCTGTCCTCTTATTTTCTTCTTTTCCAGTTCTAATTAATACATAAACAAATGATGAATTAATAAATGTGACAATCAAACAAGAGTTAATTTTTATCTATTTATTCCTATTGTACTCAGCTTATGTCTTGAGTCAGATTGGTCCGTAGTTTTGGTTCGAGTAGTTCTCGAGTGAGGTATCGCTGCAGTGATAACACAGTACAGAGAATATATAGTATCTTAGAGCTATAGGGGGGATATTACGCGTGTCCCGGTAGGCTGTGACGTCATATGTCAACAATGGTCCGTACGTTCGTACGTACAGTACAAACACAAAAGATGGCTGCAAAACACCCAACTTTTGTTAAATAACGTTTTCGGTGATATTTTTTTAAATTCCACATTACCGCATGTTATTATCCAATCTTTATAGTCATACGGACGAAAATTAAAAAATGACTGTTGATGAAATTGCTACTGGTGTTTTTACACCCAAAATAGTAACAAATTTTTAGTCTTGAAGAAGACGATTTATTCAAGATAATTAGATCATTAGTCAGATCGGTCGCGTTGGCCGCCATCTTAATTCTCTATTCCACGTGACCCACAGCAATTCTGTTTACTATAACGTGTTCTCTTGCTTACATACATGACGTCACAGCCTACCCAGAATAAATTTGAATAATACATGTAATTGGGGTACTATACTATTCTGTTTACTATGGTGATAATCTTTGGTACTTCCTTCGTGCGTAACAATCTGTTATCGCTATGTAGCCAAGATTAGTGTTTGCTGCGTCCGTATGCTAGGGCAGGAAATTGGAACTTAAGTATCCGTAGACTTGCGAGTTCTCCGTAGGAAAGTCGTGTTTCCGTTGACTTGGTTGTGCTGGTCTCTCTAGACTAGCGTAGACTTGGAATGACTGTCTCCGTAGACTGGGCTATGCGTCTCCCTAGACTGGGATGACGTCTCCCTAGACTGGGAAGTTAATGTCTCCGTATACTGGCCTTTGAGTCTCCCTAGACTGGGACCCTGGAATAATAAATCCAGTAAGAAATTTGGACTTAAATTTCCTTCGACAATTTGCCAAAATATAAAGAAAAAATTATTCTTTACATTATAATCAATTGAATTAATTTACTAATTTACCAATTATTGTGAATTAAGATTTATGCCAGTTAAATAGCAATAATTAATACTAATCTCAATGAGTTAAATTATGAATATTTATTTCTAATGTTTATTAATTAGGTTGAGTTGAATTGTTTATTTGGCATTTTACATGTTCATAATAAATAATTATTGTAGTTAATTTAATATGAGAAGTACATTACTTTGGCAAATGTAGAAGCATTAAAAACAGTTTGTACTTAATATTACAATAATTGAGAATTGAACAAAATGTTACTCGTCAAATGGCCTTTTTAATAATTATAATAAATAATTAAATTCCTAATCCTGAAGTTGAAATATGTTGTGTAAAACTTAATTGTAATAAATTAAATATGCATTGAATTAGAAGAATAGTATTAACAAATGTTATACATTCTTAATACTGTCAGAAAATATCCCAACTTATGCAGTTTGGTCAAATGTTGGCGGTTGGTCATGTTTTCAAACCTGGGAAAACAGGATGTAAGAAGAGTCTTGGGTGTTTACTTACTTTTCCAAAATGGGAATAACGTAATTCTGATTGTGAATAAGGATACTAATTCTAATAATAGTTTGTTATTATAGTTAACTATATTAATAATGTTAATTGGAGCTAATTACCTAACTAATAAATCATATAAATATCAGTATATTTATGGCACTAGCTAATATGGCAATTCAGTATAATAAATATGGCATTATTAAGAATAATATTATACAAATAACTTGGAGAGAATAATTATTAGTTATATATTTACCCAATGTTTCTTTAGCTAAGAAGATTTGGGGAATTGGTTTGGAGTTAATCCTAGGCTGTTGTTATTCACTGTTCTTGAGAACAAAGTGTTTATTTCTTTGTAAATAGTAAGTTGTATATAAATTGAAAGGTGTTACGTCTGCAATAAAGGTGTTAATATAACAAATAATATTAATAATTGGTGAGAGTTTATAATCTAATTTTAGTTCACAATCACAAGCACTGTATCGGCACTCTTCACTCTGTTGTATCCAGGATACAGTAACATAGGGTATGGTAATCAGCTGATCGAATCTATAGTTTGACGTGACCACCGAGTGACTGGAAATGGCAACTCTGACCACACTTTGAAACATGGAAAAACCTACTTAAACTTAGTCACTTCTAAATTTAATTTTTTTCTTATCAATTACTAACTAGGCATTGGTTAAATTGAATTTCCATTATTTTTTCCTTATTTGTTATTCATAGGAACTACAATTTAGCAGTTAACTAGCACTAGTTTAGGCTCCTAGGTAGCATATTTTCAAAACCCTATTTTTTATAGATAAGTTAAAGAAATCAACAATAAAAACACACCTGAATTATATCTATATATTCAACTTTAAGGTTCAATCGCCATTTTCGCTTTTCTTTTGCACGAAACCCTTATAAAATGACTTCAAACTTCTCGATATTAACATGCAAATACGAGGAATTATGAGCCGCTCGGTCACAAACAAGGAATGTGTTGTTGTTGTGACGTCATTTTGTTGTGTCGTGTGCAAGGTACTATACCCAATTATGTTCCTGTACCGTGGTTGTATCAGACTCGTTAATGTCGTTTAACCGGTAAAAATTATCCTTACAATCTTTGGGCGGAAATTAAACAAAGGGTAGGCCTAATTGTATTTAGCGCGTATGTTTCTAGAGTGTTGTCATAAGTTTAGAAATACCTTTGAATTTAATTGCGTTGCATTTTAATCAGCAAATTACTGTAGTGGTTGTAATTGATTATTAGTAATTAGTTGTTAATTAATTATGAAATAATCGGGTTGCAACACCAACAAAGTTCTGACGGTATGATCTAGGCTTTAGAATATCCTTCTCTATATACATCGAAGCAAGCCTTACTTTAAATAAATGAGAAAATTAGAAATTCCTCATGCTATACTACATACTGGAATCATTTTGTTCCAGAGCTTCAGATATTTTTTATTTGATAAATATCAGCAATTAGTGTTGTTAATCAGTTCCCATCGAAAATCTCATGAAGGTTTCGACAGCTGCTGCATGCTCTCCAATAAGGAGAGCTAAATATTATGACATGACCAACAAGATGACCTGCACTCGTAGAGCGAATACCTTTGCCGCCACATATAAACTTGACCATCCAATAATTTGACTTGAGTTAGAAATGAAAATAACCTTTTCCCGTTCACTCCCAAAATATGATCAAACGGTTCCTGGTTATTAACCAATAAATGGTCAATACCAAATTTCAAAGAATTGGTTAAATACTATTTGTATTATAAATGACCTTGCCCTTTGACCCGATCTCTCCCAAAATCTAATTAAATGGTTCCTGGTTATTGACCAATCGTGTCACCGATTATCGGACAATTTGGTTGAATACTATTTGAGATATAAATGACCTTGACCTTTGACCTGATCGCTCTCAATATCTAATAAACTGATTTCTTGATAAGAACCAATTGTCCCTCCAAATATCAGACAATTTTGTTGAATATTTTTTGAGTTATAAATGAATGACATAGATCTGACCAATCCCAAACAATTATCAACTCTTTCCTGGATATTGACCAATCGTCCAACTAAATTTCAGGCAATTGATTTCAATCCTTTTTAGTTATTGAGTTATAAATAGTGAGAGTGGAGGAAACTTAATTCATGGTACAGAAGGGACCGAGGTTATATGGAGGACTACAATTTGAGTAAATTCAACATAAATCTAGTTCATGTAAAAAATTGTATATCAATTAAAATTATTAAAAGACAAAAAACAAAACGGTAAAATAAGACAGAATGAAGTTATACTTGTTAAATGAAGTTATACTTGTTAAGTTTTCAGAAAAATTTATCTAAAACTTTTCAAAATAATTTCATTTTAATTTCTTCACTATGCAAAATAGAAGACTCCATAAAATTTATCTTGAAACGAGAGGTGGAAGACTGAGATCGAACTGTGGATACGTTCTCTAGGTTCTGAACTGCAGCAATCAAATTAAAGTATTTATCAATAGCCTCTTCTCCTTTCTACCACGTTAAAATATCAATATTGCCAACAGCCCAACACTAAATCCCGTTTTGGAAGATGGTGTTATATAGAGATATACTGTTCAATGCAAGGTTTTAGATATATATAGCTTACAAGTTTAACTATTACACAGTTCATGCAAATGAATTGCTATTAAGCAATGAATACGTAAGATAAATTAATTTTAGGAGTTAGTTGAAATATCTTCGGCAATGCATGGGTAGCCTAGGTGTGGCTTTATCTATACGGCTATATCCATAGTTTATATTCTGCTATTTATCTTTTTTTTTCGTTGTAGCAATTATTAAAATATTTGAACAAAAGCCAATTTATTCAAATCATCCCTCACATTTAATCGGGGATATTATATACATTGCATAATGAACTACTATAGACATTAAAAATTGAACTAAGGTAAATACGCAACAGATGATGTGACACAGCAGTCGATAGCTAATTACAAAAAGATGCTCTATAATAGATATGGAGTTTGAATTTTTATAGTCGAAAATTGAACATATTTTTATACTAGCTATCAGCTACTGTGTCATATTGGCTATTGTGTATTTACCTTAGTTCATGCCTATCAAAAAAATATATTTCAATTTATTTTTCATACTCTCTTAGATACGACTGTTGCAAATAATAATTTAATGATGGTAGTTTTGATCTTACTAATTAAGTGATATATATGGAACGGCTAGTTATTCTCTCAATAATTTAGTGCATGAAAAAATAGATTGATATTAAATCAAATGATGCCTAACAGTTTTTCGTGCTGTGCTACGCAATGTATAGTTATTATTTCATTAAAATTTTATAAAGGATGAAATCTGTGGATGAACCACTATTACAAAATTGTTAAATAACTGTTCCTGTAGTAACTCCAATGTGAAAAAAAATAAGAGAAATACACGACAAGCGTTATAGTTAAGCGCAATAGCTTTTATAAATATAGTTATTTCGTCGAAGGACTGATAGTTCAAATAATCTTTAATCGAAATGTAAATTTTTTATTAATACGATATAGTTTGATTCGCGCTATATTTCAATATTCAAAGATAATTCACTAATTGGTCTTAAGTATTCATGCATAAACATTTTACTGATTGGTATTTTTTCTCAATACTACAAGGCAGACCTTATCCTATGCAACGGTGTCAAATCTCAAAATTTTGACTGAAAACTCCACGGTTTTTGCATCTTAAAATTTAAAGTGACCTCGTTTATTCTTTCCCTGATAATACGTTCTATTCATAAACATATCTAGACTAACTAGCTTCGCTGCGACGTTTATTCTTAAATAACTAACTATTTAAATAATTAAATAACTTACCAGTTTAGTGCATTAATATTTATTAAATATTTTCCTATCGTTAACGTAAATATTTACCTTATCAAATTTGAATTAATTCTCGTTAAGGCACTATAGTTAGAATTTAATTTCCGTTAAATTAAATGCTTTTCTTCTTAATCTGAACTAAATAATTTTCTTATAAAGTTACAATAAATTTTTTCTTGATATGATGGCTTCTATTTTAAGCTTTTCTAATACTTATGTCCATGTTCTAAAACTGTTGTCCTCAACCAATCTTGCCTCTGTCTGAATTTCGTTCTCATATACAGGGTGGGGCGTAAGTTTGGAAGCAAATGAAAGTGCATATTATAATCCAACGAAAAATATATTTAATAATTTACAGTTATGTATTATTACATAAGGGTTTTTAGAATTCAAAAATCATAAATTTATTCAAAATGTCCCCCCTTGTTTTTAATAACAGCCTCAAATCTCCTCCGAACTCCTCCTACTGCGGCACGCAACTGTTCTTGTGAAATTTCCTTCCAAGATCTCTGGAGCGAACGCTTTAAATCATCCACACTGCGATGGAATTTACCACAGGCCTTTGATTCAAGATTGAACCATACCGAAAATTCCATAGGATTAACATCTGGGGAGCAGGGAGGCCACATTTCTTTGGACCAAAACCGTGGAAGATGGTCATGGCACCAGTTTTGAGTGACATTTGCAGTATGTGAAGTCGCGCCGTCTTGCTGAAATGTCCATAGAGTGTCATTACCGAAGTGATCCTTAGCTGACTCCAACATTGGCGTCAAAATAATCTCAATATAACATTTAGCATTGATTTAAGCGCCTTGTTCCACAAAAATTAAAGGAGATCTCCAAGTTTCTGAAACGGCAGCCCAGACCATTACTGAAGCAGGTTTCATGGTTCTGTGGACAGTTTTTTGGTTGTATGGGATGTCTTTTGCACTTTTACCAATTATTCTGTCATTCCTCCGGTTGTGAGCCATTTCCACTGTGAAAATTTTTTCGTCAGACCAAACAATTCACCAGCCGTGCCAGATTCAATTCTCTCAGAAGTGCTTTGCTTCTCTCCAATCTCTTTTTCTTTACAGCTTCTGACAGAGTCTGTCCCTTTTTGGAGGGTGAAAGAGGACATCTTTAGGTCTTCTTTGACAACTCTTCTCATTGTTCTGGGACTCACATTAGCTGTTTTGGCTAACAATCGTATTGACCTTTTCGGGTTCCTCCTGATCTTCTCTCGGGCACATTTTATCAGTTGTTTGGTGCGTTGTGAGCGTGGTCTACCACTTGTTGGACGATCAGTCAAGTCTCCTCTCTCATTAAAACGCTTCACACACTTCCAAACAGTCGATCTCGCTATTGAGAGAGTCTTTGAAATGACGGAATCTGACTCCCCGGCACGGTGTAGAGCAATAATGGCTTCTCTTTTGTCTGACATTTTTGAATTGACTAAGTTTTTGTAAAAAAATGACACTGCCACGTCATAATGTAGTGTCTCTACTATAGTTCAAACCCTATCACCTACTTAGAAACTTATTTTTAAGAATTATATTAATGTTTGAAAAATTGCTTCCAAACTTACGCCCCACCCTGTAGAATGGTTAGCCCCCAGGGGCCCTATCCTGAAGCTGTATGTGGTGAATGGAAGAGAAGGGGCCCCGAACTGTTTTAATTTGGATTATGGATTGTCTTTTTTCATTTTTACCATGTTTATCATTTTTTTTAAGGGGACCGCCCCCGAAGAAATCTCAATTTTTTTTTATTGTGTAAATAGTTGCTTTATAACCTTCTTATAGTGTGTGCAAAATACCAGAGGTCTCGTATAACTCTAACCTCCTGGGGAGAGGAAGAAAGGGAAAAGTGAGCTGGGGGGTAGGGAGTCAATATGTACTCTAAAAACCATCTCTCAGCCAATTATAATTCGTAATAATTAATTATATCGCTATATCTGGTATCTCACATACCAGTGTAGCACGCGCACACCAATGAATGCTAAGAAAGATTGCTCAGTTGCACTGAGTGTATATAAAGATGGAGGTGGCATAGTGCAGGCAAAAGTGATGCCAAAAAGTGGCGCCATGGGCGTGTCTTAACCCCAGTATATAGAATATGTAGTGACAATCGAGACGTTTAGTGTACGTGACGTCATCACAGCAACACTCTAAAACGAAAATTGTCGTTACTTATCACTCTATTGTCATTACTATGTATATTTTTTATACTGTGGTCTAAACCAAGGGCGCCCCTCCCACTCGTATCAGTTTAACAGAATGCACGGAAAGGAGATGATGTGCGTGTTAGACTCGCTCTACCTCATGCACTTCTCGAAACCCTATATTTTAAAGATTCAATAGTTACTTACGATTACAGATAATTTCTATGATAAAAAAAAGTGTACGATTTGATTACTAACTTTGCTTTGACATCTCACTAAAACTACAATTTTATTTCAGTAATAACAAGATGAATAAAGAGAATGTATGCTCAAATCAAAATAAATTCACAACAAAAAGTATTATTAAACCATAAAAAATATAAGTATTTATCCATGGGTCAAAGCATTTACTTCTCAAAAAGAAAGACTATGCTACTGACTATTTTCGACTAATTTATTGCACGAATTAAAGTTTGAGATTAAATTACATTATAAAAAAAAGAAGCAATGGCCTATACACGTATATCCAGAAACTTAGTGTGACGTCACGACTTGATCATTCTATTAGATTGAATGTAAAATTTAAATATACTTATAACTTTTGTTGACATCTGATAAGCATGGAGAAAATATGTGTATTATTTATCATACAACGGAAGTAAATGAAAAATAAAAGTATTTTATGTACAAATGCAATCAATATATATGTAAGGGGTTTAACTTACCTATTTTGTTACATATGTTACATGGTGGGAAAATACGTAAACCACCATAAAAATATCATTCATGAACATTAGTTGCATGATGTGATTAAATATCTTCCATCTTCTAATGCATCATATTATTTTCATTTACATTCACTACTATTGAGTTTAATAATATATAATGATAAAAACCACCTATGCAACTTGTTACTTTTTAATTCTCAAATCTTATGCCTCAAAGAATTGAAGTCTGTTTCGAAACCAAAAACTACATCGCTAACGTCAAAAGGAAGTTAGGTACAAGGGACTCGAAGAGTCAGTCAGAAAGGAAAGTGGCTCCGTGAACAAATTTATCTACCACGATTCGTTGACCAAGCTCAGGCATGAAGAAAATACGTTACTTAATTAAAAAGAATGTGGTTGCGAAAGATGGAAGAGGAAAATGAAGAGTTGATGTTAAGTTAATGACACCTAAATTCCTACCTTGCAAAAACTCTAAGAGGAAAATGAGAAGAGATAGTAAATGAAGCATGCAAGCCTACATTGGCATTATCCTCTAAACCAGAAAGTAGTGTTAAAAATGAGTTGTGATTAAAAAGATTATGATAGTTTAACTTTTAATATAAATATAATAAAATTGAATGAGAAGCCAACTATAAAATATAATGTTTTCATAAATCTCACCAATTGCGACAATTAGTGAACAATATGTTTTCATAAATAAAATATAATCATAATTGGTAAATAATTTATCAAAATTGTGATAGCTACAAACAGTACAGAACAGCATAACCTCCCTCGACTGTTACTCGATTAGCACTGAGCATTGGAGGAGGGGCATACAACCCCATTGAACCGTGTAGCAGGGGTGCATTGGGGGAAGACACGCCCATGGCGCCACTTTTTGGCATCACTTTTCCTTGCATGGCATGCTACCTCCATACCTATATATACTCAGTGCTCAGTTGTCCGTAAACCTTCGAAGCGGATGGACGCTGCGTGTCAGATCATCGAACTTTGAAAGGAAATTCCTACTAATTTTGATATCTACAAATCTTGTAATTCAAAACTCTACCCCTGGGTTTGGTTGAAGCTAGAGCATTGCGGTTTTTTGCATTCGATTTTCCATAATGATATACAATATGATTGCCTTCGATTTTTGATTTTCGAATCTGTTGTAGAAAATTTTTTCCGACAAAATTTGGTTTTCAAAATTTTTGGCTTACTTTTTATGAAAAAGTCGAAATTTAAAAAACCCATTCGAAAATCAGAAATCGAAGGCAATCATTTTGTAGATATCAGTATTGAGAATCGAATGCAAAAAACCACAATGCTCTAGCCTCAACTAAAAACCAGAGGTAGAGTTTTTGAAAATGGTTCGAAATTTGTTCAAAATTCGAATAACTCGTTTTCTATGGGTCTAATCGAAAAAATGTCAGGAACAAAAACGATAGATAATTCAATTTTATATATACATACAAGGTTTCAGAACCATAACTTCAATAATAATTTTTTTTCAAAATTTTGGGGGCGGTCCCTTTAACGCTACTTGCGGTTTAGAGGATAGCACTAGGGTTATGCTCTTCAACTACAAGGCCTTAGATTTTGTGTTAGGTAGACTCGTAGGCTTCATTTACTATCACCTCTTCATTTTCCTCTTCCATCCGTGAGTGCAGCCACCGGTGCTTGTGTCCCGTTTCGTCACATTCCTTGGTAAGTGACTGCATTCATGGAGTAGCTTTACTGCTTCCATGAGCATTGTCACACACATCACAAACTACAATAGAGCAAACTGGACAGACTTTTCAGCATCTGTGGAAAACAACTTACACAACTTCGATATCAACACCTTCTCATCCATAGATGCTGTCACAAAACACCTCACTGACATCATCATTAACGCAGACAAATACTACATCCCTACAGGCAACATCAGACACTACAACCCCACATTCACACCACACATCAAACACCTGATACAAACACGCAAACACCTACGCTCACTCCCACCCACACAAGACACGATCACATGCATACAACACCTTAACACTGACATTAGTGCGGAGATTACTGCCCAACAAAAACACAAGTGGCAAAACACATTAGACACCATTAATTTCCGCACTGACGCAAACGAACTTTGGAAACTTGAAAAGGGAGTCAACAACAAATACATGGACCAACAAAAAACACATGAGTCCCTCACACAAAACAACACTATACTCACTGACACACAACAGACGAACGCTCTCAACAAGCACTATGCTTCCACAAGTAGGTTACCCACTCGCCCCGTAGATAGGATTATACCACATTATACTGCGTCGCCTGCACAAAACATGCACTCAGAAGCTCCTCACACCTCCCTTCACCCCGCCATTGGTTACCGAGGCCATCCGGGATTCCAAGAACACCTCCTCCACAGGTCCTGATGGCATATCAAACAAACATCTAAAACATCTAGGGCCACTTGCCACCAGAGCCTTCACAGACATCTTCAATTTCTCACTACAGGACAATAGTATAAAATTAAAAATATGCTACCAAATTCGATGCGGTTTGCAGCAAAATGATCAGAAACATTAGCCTCGTTGAATAAGGCAATAAAAATATTTGCTTGGAGAGGACCTTTAAATAATATAGATAAGTAAGGATTAATAAACAGGAGGGGGGGGGGGGCTCATGACCGGGGAAAGGGGGAGGGGGGGGGGCTCATGACCTACACCCCTTACCTACTAGCCCTACTTACCTACTCATCCGCGCTTACATCTTACTGAATAAATCTCACTAGCTAGGTACCTACCTCCAAAGCATTACCAGGTCGCAACATAAATCAAATCGAATTGCCTAGTTTTTTATAGTTCATTTTATATTAGGAAGTATCATTAGTATTATGATGTATACCGAATGGAGTCCTACCCTTGATCCTACCCACCTCTATTCGGCTAAAAATAACTTCAATTCCGTTCCATTCAGTAAATAGTCCCAGGAATATTTACCGAATGGAATCTATAATGGAACCTGATGGAACCTAATGAAATACTGAATGGAGTCCTACCCTTGATCCTACCCACCTCTATTCGGCTAAAAATAACCTCCATTCGGTAAATAGTCCCAGGACTATTTACCGAATGGAACCTAATGGAACCTTTTGGAACCTAATTGAACCTTTTGGAACCTAATGGAACCTAATGGAATACCGAATGGAGTCCTTCCCTTGATCCTACCCACCTCTATTCGGCTAAAAATAACTTCCATTCGATTCCATTCGGTAAATAGTCCTGGGACTATTAACCGAACGGAAGTTATTTTTCCTCGAATAGAGGTGGGTAGGATCAAGGGTACGTAGGACTCCATTCGGTATTCCATTAGGTTCCATTGAGATAAATAAGAATAAACAGATACAGGTATCATATATACAAGGTTAAGTTAAGGATAAGTACGAATACAATAAAAAAAACATAAAAATTAATTATTTATTGGATAAAAGTCTGCAATGTCTTGAAATTCTCTGAATGATTAACTGTTGAATGCTTGTAATTTTGTGACAAAGATTGTATTCCACTGTATGATCTCCACATGTAAATATTTCTTTCTTGTAAATATTTAACTGCTTCTTCTTTTGTATGCACTTTTCTTGCTAGTTCAAATATTGTTTGCATGTTGATGGTTTAAACAGACGGATAATTTATTTTGCATTCTCAATCAATATGTCGTAGCCTTGTACAGGGTGGGGCGTAAGTTTGGAAGCAAATGAAAGTGCATATTATAATCCAACAAAAAATATATTCAATAATTTACAGTTATGTATTATTACATAAGGGTTTTAAGAATTCAAAAATCATAAATTTATTCAAAATGTCCCCCCTTGTTTTTAATAACAGCCTCAAATCTCCTCCGAACTCCTCCTACTGCGGCACGCAACTGTTCTTGTGAAATTTCCTTCCAAGATCTCTGGAGCGAACGCTTTAAATCATCCACACTGCGATGGAATTTACCACAGGCCTTTGATTCAAGAATGGACCATACCGAAAAGTCCATAGGATTAACATCTGGGGAGCAGGGAGGCCACATTTCTTTGGACCAAAACCGTGGAAGATGGTCATGGCACCAGTTTTGAGTGACATTTGCAGTATGTGAAGTCGCGCCGTCTTGCTGAAATGTCCATAGAGTGTCATTACCGAAGTGATTCTTAGCTGACTCCAACATTGGTGTCAAAATTTTCTCAATATAACATTTAGCATTGATTTTGGCGCCTTGTTCCACAAAAATTAAAAGAGATCTCCAAGTTTCTGAAACGGCGGTCCAGACCATTACTGAAGCAGGTTTCATGGTTCTGTGGACAGTTTTTTGATTGTATGGGACGTCTTTTGCACTTTTACCAATTATTCTGTCATTCCTCCGGTTGTGAGCCATTTCCACTGTGAAAATTTTTTCGTCAGACCAAACAATTTCACCAGCCGTGCCAGACTTCAATTCTCTCAGAAGTGCTTTGCTTCTATCCAATCTCTTTTTCTTTACAGCTTCTGACAGAGTCTGTCTCTTTTGGAGGGTGAAAGAGGACATCTTTAGATCTTCTTTGACAACTCTTCTCATTGTTCTGGGACTCACATTAGCTGTTTTGGCTTACAATCGTATTGACCTTTTCGGGTTCCTCCTGATCTTCTCTCGGGCACATTTTATCAGTTGTTTGGTGCGTTGTGAGCGTGGTCTACCTCTTCTTGGACGATCAGTCAAGTCTCTTCTCTCATTAAAAAGCTTCACACACTTCCAAACAGTCGATCTCGCTATTGAGAGAGTCTTTGAAATGACGGAATCCGACTTCCCGGCACGGTGTAGAGCAATAATGGCTTCTCTTTTGTCTGACATTTTTGAATTGACTAAATTTTTGTAAAAAAATAACACTGCCACGTCATAATGTAGTGTCTCTACTATAGTTCAAACCCTATCACCTACTTAGGAACTTATTTCTAAGAATTATATTAATGTTTGAAAAATTGCTTCCAAACTTACGCCCCACCCTGTATATATGATACCTGTATCTGTTTATTCTTTGCAAATTAATCGGCAAATACAATGTGCCCTAATTCCAAAAAAGATCCCTATAATTAAGAGACAGTTATACATACCTTTTTATTTCGTACATTTATATGAGTAAGTTATATAAATATTATAAAATTTGCATTAAAATTTTCTTTTACCAAATCTTTGTTTCTACCTACCCTACCACTCACATATCTTACTCCTACACACTCAAAAATTATTGTAACTCTTGTAAACATTTTATTTTCGTCAATATTATTAATCCACTTAATCATTTTAATATCAATTGAAACTAAACTATTTTAGCGGTAAGTCAAACATGTTACGCTAAAGTTTGACTAGATATCTACTTGGTAGACGAATATCATATAATTTTAAGAAGTCATTGTAGGAGCTACATGGCCCTTAAAACGGATAATTTTTGTCCTTTGTTGGGGGTGTCCGTTCAAAGATCGTCCGCTGTACCAACTTTACCTGTATTTATCATATTTGTTAATTCCAAGAAATAGGGAAAGATAAGTCCAAATTACATAAGGAAAAAGGAGTCATTTGACGAGTGAGTGCCGAGAGCCATTCACATTTCCCTGTGAATTGGGTAAACTAGTGTGTTATTGTGTAGCTCCTAGTTAATATTTTGTGAATTATTCATGTATGTAAGCTGAGGATACATTCTATTGTATCAATAATCTCCTAATGTACTATGATTATGAATTTATCATTTATGACTGTCTGTTTGAGATTTATTTGTTTACCATCAACTGGAATCCAAATTCCTAATTCCAGTGATTCAGATCGTTTCTTATGTTACCAGTCTGCAGAATATGAAACATTTTTCCAAGACTCTTTGTGGGAGTTTTTGATTGAATTTTAGAAATTGGAGATCTCTGCGGGAGATCTTGAATTAATTCCTATGTTACCATTAATTTAGCTGCGGGAGATTCTGAATCTGCTGCTGAGAGTCAGAGAGTAGCTCTCTCTCAAATAAAATTCTCTTCGGGAGAAGAGAGTCCATGTTACGTTTCAGAGGCTGGAAAATTATAAGCCAATTTTTGAGCCAAAATTTCACAATAATTTTGAGCCAAGCCAATTTGGCTCATTATATGAAGATTTCAAGCCAAAATTAACATAAGAAGATTAGATAGGAATTAACTCAAAAATTTAAGCCAATTAGAATTTAGACATATCCCAGTCTGTATTTGGTGCACAAAATCCCACTGACTTTCTCAAAATGCTGAAAAAATCCACCATAAATTTCCAATATTTTTGCTGATCCACCAACATTTTTCCAATTTATCCACCGAAAATTAATGGTAACATAGAAATAAATAGCTAAAAATCCACCGACTTTGCCAGAATATTATATTCTAAGGTGAAAAAATTCCACCGACATGTCGGTGGAATTTACCACGAAATACAGACTGGGACATATCTGAGTTTTGACCTTTTGATATCAGAAATCTAAGCCAATTAATTGACTTTAACTGACATACTCTGTAACATAAAAGAGAGTGAGACGCATTCTGCCAGTCTGCAGAATATGTGAGATATTTGGGATATTCTCTCCGAAAAATTTTGAATTAATTCCTATATTTACATTAATTTTGCTACGAACATTTCTGAATTAATTCCTATATTTACATTAATTTTGCTACGAACAGATTAAGAGATCTCTACGAACACCTAACCAGTTTCTGCAGACTGGCATTCTGCAGACCCAAGTAAAATAGTATGTCTCATAAACTCGCCATTTGTCTCTCCAGCTCGGTCCTACGAATAACCCAAATGAACCCAAATGAACCCAAATGAAACCCAAATGAATCCAAATGAACCCAAATGAACCCAAATGAAACCCAAATGAACCCAAATGAACCCAAATGAAACCCAAATGAAACCCAAATGAACCAAAATGAAACCAAATGAACCCAAATGAAACCCAAATGAACCAAAATGAACCCAAATGAAACCCAAATAAAACCCAAATGAAACCCAAATGAAACCAAATGAACCCAAATGAACCAAAATGAACCCAAATGAAACCAAATGAAACCCAAATGAAGTCCTACGAATAACCCAAATCAACCCAAATGAAACCAAATGAACCCAAATGAAACCAAATGAAACCAAATGAAACCAAATGAACCCAAATGAAACCAAATAAACCCAAATGAAACCAAATGAAACCAAATGAAACCAAATGAAACCAAATGAACCCAAATGAAACCAAATGAAGTCCAAATGAACCCAAATGAAGTCCAAATGAACCCAAATGAAGTCCAAATGAACCCAAATGAAGTCCAAATGAACCCAAATGAAACCAAATGAAACCCAAATGAAACCAAATGAAACCCAAATGAAACCAAATGAAACCAAATAAACCCAAATGAAACCAAATGAAACCAAATGAACCCAAATGAAACCAAATGAAACCAAATGAAACCCAAATGAACCCAAATGAAGTCCAAATGAAACCCAAATGAACCCAAATGAAACCCAAATGAATTCCTACGAATAACCCAAATGAAACCCAAATGAATTCCTACGAATAACCCAAATGAACCCAAATGAAACCAAATGAACTCAAATGAACACAAATGAACACAAATGAAACCCAAATGAACCCAAATGAACCCAAATGAACCCAAATGAACCCAAATGAAACCCAAATGAACCCAAATGAACCCAAATGAAACCAAATGAAACCAAATGAAACCCAAATGAAACCCAAATGAACCCAAATGAACCCAAATGAAGTCCTACGAATAACCCAAATGAACCGAAATGAACCCAAATGAAACCAAATGAAACCAAATAAACCCAAATGAAACAAAATGAAACCAAATGAACCCAAATGAAACCAAATGAAACCCAAATGAACCCAAATGAAACCCAAATGAAACCAAATGAAACCCAAATGAAGTCCTACGAATAACCCAAATGAACCGAAATGAACCCAAATGAAACCAAATAAACCCAAATGAAACCAAATGAAACCAAATGAAACCAAATGAAACCAAATGAAACCAAATGAAACCAAATGAAACCAAATGAAACCAAATGAAACCAAATGAAACCAAATGAAACCCAAATGCACCCAAATGAAGTCCAAATGAAACCAAATGAACCCAAATGGATTCCTACGAATAACCCAAATGAACCCAAATGAACCCAAATGAAACCCAAATGAAACCAAATGAAACCCAAATGAACCCAAATGAAACCAAATGAACCCAAATGAAACCCAAATGGATTCCTACGAATAACCCAAATGAACCCAAATGAACCCAAATGAAACCTAAATGAATTCCTACGAATAACCCAAATGAACCCAAATGAAACCAAATGAACCCAAATGAACCCAAATGAACTCAAATGAACCCAAATGAAACCAAATGAAACCCAAATGAAACCCAAATGAAACCAAATGAAGTCCAACGAATAACCCAAAATGAACCCAAATGAAGCAGAAACAACCCAAATGAAGCAGAAACAACCCAAATGAAGCAGAAACAACCCAAATGAAGCAGGAACAACCCAAATGAAGCAGAAACAACCCAAATGAAGCAGAAACAACCCAAATGAAGCAGAAACAACCCAAATGAAGCAGGAACAACCCAAATGAAGCAGAAACAACCCAAATGAAGCAGAAACAACCCAAATGAGGCAGAAACAACCCAAATGAAGCAGGAACAACCCAAATGAAGCAGAAACAACCCAAATGAAGCAGAAACAACCCAAATGAAGCAGAAACAATTCAAACATTTAGTAATCAATTGGTCTTCATATGGTCTTCATTCGATTTTCATTTGATTTTCATTTTATATTCATTTGATTTTCATTTTATATTCATTTAGTTTTCATTTGGTATTCATCTGGTATTCATTCGCAGTAAAGTGTTAAAACAACCATCATTTGTTGTTATTAATATATGCAGTAAAGTGTTAAAACAACCATCATTTGTTGTTATTAATATTCGCAGTAAAGTGTTAAAACAACCATCATTTGTTGTTATTAATATTCGCAGTAAAGTGTTAAAACAACCATCATTTGTTGTTATTAATATTCGCAGTTAAGTGTTAAAACAACCATCATTTGTTGTTATTAATATTCGCAGTAAAGTGTTAAAACAACCATCATTTGTTGTTATTAATATTCGCAGTAAAGTGTTAAAACAACCATCATTTGTTGTAGTTATTCATACACAGGTTATGGCTGAAAAGTTAAGGGTTTTGCTGTTTTTTTTGGGATTTGGCTGAGCGTGCTCGGGCTTCGCCGATCTTAGAACGGTTTTGCTGATAAATTTCAGGTCTGGCTTATGATTAAGTTTTTGCTGAATGTCATATCAAAAAGCCAAGTTTTAATGGAATGTTGTTTCAGTTTCCATGTAGTCATTTATTTTTGTTGTGCCAATTGCCACTTAGTAATATATTTCAAAGATCTTGTATTATTTTATGAACATAGTACATATTATATAGTTTAGTTATTTTACTTCTTTCAAGACATCAATATATATTATAATGAAAGGTTATTTAATTCTCAATTAAATTATTAAAATATTTCCATCAAATACTAAAGAGGTAGTCCCTGCTTTTAGAAAATGTTTCCAATTGCGAAACATGTCTCTGAATTAGAATTGTACGTAAATATATAAAATGAGACAAATTTATTTATTCAGACTCTAACACGCATAATTAGGACCCTTAGGACAATTATATTTATTCTGCCTTATAAAAAGTTTAAGGAGTTACAATTATATATGATTTGAATCTTTGTTCTAATTGAGAGTAGTGTCTCAAAATGAGAGTCGTGAGTCTGTCCATATTTCAGGTTATTCTAAATATTTCTAATCACGAACTATATCTGAACTCTTAACTAATCTAAAGTATTATGCAATATAAAACTTTTGAGGGATATAAAAAGAATTGACACTCGGATATCTAGTACAAAGATATTTATTTTAATAAATAATAGGGGTATAACATCAGCTTCGCAATAAATTGAAAGCAGTAATGCTGGCGATAAAACGAAATTAAACGCAAAGAACTGTGAATAGCTGTCAGAAAGAAAAGTTGCTGATAAACAAAGTCAAATATACCAGTCAGTGACAATTCTCGTGGATACCATAAAGCTACTCCGTGAATGCAGTCACTTATCAAGGAATGTGACGAAATGTGACACAGGTACCGGTGGCTGCACTCACGGATGGAAGAGGAAAATGAAGAGGTGATAGAAAATGAAGCTTACGAGCCAACCTAACACAAAATCTAAGACCTCGTAGTATGATAATTACTTGGCAGTAATTTTTTGGTACATAGCTCTGTCTCTGTAATTATGGACATTTAAGAGCATAACCCTAGCGCTATGCTCTAAAACTGCAAATGGCGTGTTAAAGTTTTGTATATGCATACTTCAATTAAACTAGAATGGTTTCAAGTCTATCTACCTCTTTTTATTTAAAGAAGTTCTTTATTTAAATTCTTGGTTTTAAAACATCGAGTAAATTTAATAATAAATATAGTCCTTTTTTTTGATACAAAACAAAAATATGAAAATCAATAATATATAACAGCAACTAGCTATGTAATGAAAACCAAATTCTTTTTCTAACACATAAGCTATGTTTACAAAACATGGAGAAATTAAGAAAATTCTCTTCAGTACCAACTCTGAAAGAGATCAGAGGTGGTACTTACTGGGAGGAAAATAAAAAATACATTTCGAGTAGCGTGAAGAAAATTCTCTTCAGTACCAACTCTGAAAGAGATCAGAGGTGGTACTTACTGGGAGGAAAATAAAAAATACATTTCGAGTAGCGTGAAGAAAATTCTCTTCAGTACCAACTCTGAAAGAGATCAGAGGTGGTACTTACTGGGAGGATACAAAAGGAGATTGACGGGTATTTTAATCTATTTTAAGTTTTTAAAGATAACCAGTCCTTAAAAATTTCGATTTGAGTTCTCGATACTTATTTCTAGTTTTTTTTAGACCCATATTTTTTCAAGATATCCGGTAAGTTCTTCTTCATTAGAATATCCACCTCCTGTCCGGATAGGTATTGCTTCTTAATAAACATGGGAAGCAGCAAGACTTTCTTTTGTCCCCAGTTCTTCCATCAACGTTCTTCCTGAAGATGCAGTGGATATGTCATCCATCAACTGCTGTCGTACCATATTGTCTCCTGCAAAAGTGAATAACCAAAGATATAGAGGAAAATTATTGCAGTTTGATTAATACATTTAGATGAAAACATGCGAAGTTCAATTATTAGAGAGGAAAATATATTAGTTTTACACTTGAATTCAATAAAATTCAGGCTGTGTCTTCCAAATGAAGAGTTTACATACCATCAAGCGGTGATGTGGCATCACTTCTCTCAGCATCATTAGATCGAGCAGTGCCAAAGCTCGTTTCAGCTTCAGCCAAGTCTTCTTTCTTGGTTTCGGAACATTTGTCATTCAATGAAATCTTTTCTTTCGTGAGAACTATTTCTGGGTTTAACTGCCCTTCATAAACCTTCTCCAAAAACTGAGCAGCTTTAAAGCTAGATAAATCTTTATCAGCAATATTGTAAACTCTATTAGCAGTTTCTTCGGAATGGTTCATGTGAATAGCAACAGTGCTTGCCATTAGAGGATCAATAGCTCTTGTAATAGTGCTGGCAGATCTCCTACAGTCGTTGTAAGTGATATGCCCAATTCCTGAGTTCATGGTGTGACTGCTCAGGGATTGAGCTATGCTCGATGAGGAATGCAAAGTTGTTCCCTTAAAGGTAGTGAAGAAAGCATCACATTCTTCCATGACAACTTTGCTTCGAACATTATCAAGGAACAGTTCCATTTGTGTATTTAATGTGGTATTCATTGCCAGTTTTGCTGGTCCAGCCGTTGCGAGAGTTTTATGATTGATAATGGTTATAACATATTCTGTTACCCACTTTTATGACATATTCTGTTACCCACTCAACACGCCATTTTTTGCAAATCGGGCACATCATTTTTCTTCTTCTCCTTTGCTCAGCTGCACTTTTACCCCTATTGTTAGTAGAGACTGTCATTTGAATCTCAGCTTCTTCAGCTGGAATTGTCGGAGCCTCACTCACAAATAAGTTCTGTAAATAGAAAAAGTCTAGTCATTTAAGACCTAACATTTTTCAGGGACTCATTACAACCATTTACTATGCCGATATTAAGTATTACCAAAATATAGTGACATATAGTGTAGTTTTGATATGCAGGAAAAAAGTAGACTCCAAAACTTTAATTTACAGAAAGTAGATGTAATTGGGATGGTAAGTGTAAGTATTCGACAATAGTAATTTACATAATTTAAATATGGCTTTAGTGCATTTTTACCTCATTTTCAAAGGAGCTGTAGCTATCTCATATTAATGAAATAATAATGTTTGATAACATATGTCAAGACTACTGACTGTTTGATGAATAATTGAAAAAAATAATAATGATATTATGAATTAAAAATGCTCTAACATGAATCTGAGCGATAAAAAAATTCATTAAAAATAAGTAGCTAGGTATCTAGTTTATTCTCACCTTAATTTCTGATACACGAACAGCATATTTCCCATCACTCATTGTTATTATCTCATTTGGAATATAGAGATCAGAAATAGTTGAGGCCTGAAAATATTATATTTCCAATAATGTGGCATAGTTATAATCTTGTCATTCAGAACAACAAATAAATTTTAAAAAATATAACTTGGAAAATCCATCTACTTTCTAAAATCACTTTTAAAGGTAATTCACATTATAATTGGTACAAAAGTAGACTTAAAATAAAGTTATAATCATTTGTGACTACTCACCGAATTCGGCGATATCGAACTGTAGGCAATTGGGGGTACCATCATGTCTTGGGAGGGGAGTGGGGTTTTCATCATGTCTTGGGAGGGGAGTGGGGTTTTCATCATGTCTTGGGAGGGGAGTGGGGTTTTCATCATGTCTTGGGAGGGGAGTGGGGTTTTCATCATGTCTTGGGAGGGGAGTGGGGTTTCCATCATGTCTTGGGAGGGGATTGGGGTTTTCATCATGTCTTGGGAGGGGAGTGGGGTTTCCATCATGTCTTGGGAGGGGAGTGGGGTTTCCATCATGTCTTGGTAGGGGAGTGGGGTTTTCATCATGTTTTGGGAGGGGAGTGGGGTTTTCATCATGTCTTGGGAGGGGAGTGGGGTTTTCATCATGTCTTGGAAGGAGAGTGGGGTTTTCATCATCTCTTGGAAGGGGAGTGGGGTTTTCATCATCTCTTGGGAACAAATCATCAATTTGTTTTTCTAAAGAGTTATTGAAAGAATTCAATTAAGATTTAGGATGGAATTTGAAACAATAATTATTTTTCAATAAAAAATAAGGAGGCACATTGCATTAAGCTCACCTTTTGGAAGTCACTAATTAAAGTCTTGTCATAGATATTGGTTGATGGCTCACATGAATTATATCTGTAATGGATTAATGAAAAAAATTATAAAGTCTAAATAAATTCTTTGATGGATAAAAGAACAAGCAGTAAGATTTTCATCACCATAATCAATATAGATCATGGAATACTCTTAAAACAGCCAATCATGGTTGCCAGATTTTATACTCAATCATAATATGAAACTGATTGTATTATAATTTTGAAATAAATCAGCAGAATGCAGAACTAGTTCATGCATCCTCAATCTGACCAAACTAACTAGCTATAGTTACTCACTCATCTGACCATCCTTCCCACTGGATAAGAAATTCAGTGACAATCTGCAATGGAGCACAAAATTCATGAAGAAATTATTTAATATATAAAATATGCACACTGATATGTAAATAAATCATTATAGAAAAATTCCCTTACCTTTTTTTTCTTATTTCTTCTTCTCCTTTTCTCCAAAATTCTCTTGACTGTGAAAACTTCGGACTTATCCATGAGAATTCTGAAAAAAAAGTTTTAAAAACTATAGAAAAAAATGAACATTTGATTTGTTTCACTGTATTCTTGACCAGAAATTAAGGATGGGATAATAACAAAGTTTTTGCCAATACCGATAATTTGAAAAATGCTGATACTTTAGCTGATACAGATACTTTTATATTCATTCAAATAACTTTAGAGATGCACCGATACTTTGAAAATAAACCAATATTGATACTGCCGATACCAATAAATTACAGACTGAGCCCAATTACATATAATAAATGAAGAATTCTATCCAAACAAGCTCAGAAAACCACAAACTTTGTTAAAAAAATAGTGATGGGACGATGGTAAAATTTTATCGATACTTTGAAGAAATACTGGTACCGATACTAGCCGTCTGCAGAGACCAATAATTCTCAAACAAGTGCCAATACTGATACAGTGAGTGTGTGTGATGATACTTTTATAAAAGTGCAGATACAGATACTTTCACATAAACTTAAATAACATTAGAATTAGGGACCCGGCAGTCCATAAAAATTGAGAGTTCGGGCATATTTTATTACTCATTATTTATTGGAAATATATGAATGGAACTTTCTAATCTAGATAGTCTAAGTAATCGAGATAGCTATTATCACTATCTTGGTAATCTCACAGGGCCAATTTGCATAATATGTCTCAGTCCCGCAGAGATTTTAATTTGAGAGAAATGTAAATTAATGGTAACATAGGAATTAATTCAAGAACTCCCGCAAAAATCTAAAATTGGGCTTAGATTTGTCGCAGAGTTTCGGGAAAATATTCCATATTCTGTAGTCTGGTCACAAGGAAACCTTGGAAAGAAGCTAGGTATAAATTCTTCAGAGAATTCAGTCTACAAAACTCAGTAGAAGATGCATGAAGTTGTGAAGTTTATCCGGCGACTATTGATAATTGAGGCTTTAAATTAGTGTAGCTACTGAATTATCCGGCAACAATTTTCTAATTAACTATTATGTTTTATGGTTACATGTAATAATTTATTTGAGAATGGAGAGTATTTCGAGATTTTTGGCCATTTTGGAGAAATTTGAAATCTTTGGAGAGAAATTACTCCCAAAAGCCAAAATTTAATATCTGAAGACTAATTGTGCATGCTTTGCAGACTGGTAAATCTCTGACTGTCTGCAAAACAAATACAATCAGTCTCCAGATATTAAATTTTTGGGGCAATTTCTCTCCAAATATTTTCAAATTTCTCTCTAAAATGGACACAAATCTCAAAATACTCTCCAGTCTCAAATAAATAATTAAAAAATACTCTCCAGTCTCCAATAAATGAGTAAATAATAGCAATTAATTAGAAAATTATCACCAGGTAATTCAGGAGAGTCGGACGGAGACTAATTTCAAGGCCTCAACAGTCGCCGGAGAAATTTCACACAACTTCATTCAACAATTGCAGACTGGCAGAAAATTAGAAACGCTCTGCGAGTTTTGAGATAGCTACCAAATGAATTGAAGCTTGCAATGACACGGTGACGGACTGTCAGATTTCAAGCCAAAATTAACATGGAAACATAGGAATTAATTCAAAATTTTAACCCAACTATATATATTATATATATAGTTGGGTTAAAATTTTTCACATATATAGATGACTAATGAGCACTTTAATTAGATTTAAAATTAAAATTGGTGACTCTTAATAATAAATGGCGGAACCGCGCATCTTTGTTGAAATGTAAACAAAGCCGCCATTTTGTTTAGATATAGGGCGCTCCCAAATGTATAATTGTATATCAGTTTTCTGTGAAAGATTGCAATCTTTTGTTATGAATGATGTGGTCACTACTTGTCATTTTAATTTGATGCTCTCTGACTAATTATCGCAAAAAAAAATGAATAACTATGAAAGAAAGTATGCCTCTCTCAGACTCTCTGTGATTGCACTGATTAGCTATTATCAGTTGTATGCCTCTCTCAATTATTTATTAAAACTTTTGATAATTAGGTAGGTATAATAATATAGGTATATTGACCACTGCAGACTTTCAAAATTGGAATTAAATTTTGACGACTGGCGACTGCATATTTAATTTTTGTTGACTTATTTTTGAAAAAAAAGATATATTGGCGACTCAATGAAAATTCTCTGAAAGTCTGAAACTAGGTTTATATATGACTCGCCCCGTTTTGACCATTTGAAATATAAGCCAATTAGCTAATAATTAGCTGCTAATTGGCTTTATCTTACAAAGTTACATACTTTATGTCACTAGACAGTAGACACTATAAGTCGCCAGTCTGCAAAAGATGCATGATTCAGCATGAAGTTGTTAGTTGTGAGGTTTATCCGTCCCGGCGAGGCGGCGACTATTGAGGCCTTTAAATTGGTCTCCTAGTAGATTGTTCACCGCTATCTGGCAACAATTTTCCAATTAATTGATATAATTCCTATGTTTACATCATTACATGTAATTATTACAGTCTGACTGTCTGCGACTCTGAAGAATATGGGATATATTTGGGATACTCTTTCCGAACAATTTTGAATTAATTCCTATATTTACATTAATTTTGCTACAAACACTTCTGAATTAATCCCTGATTCCCTATATTATATTTACATAAATTTTGCTACGAACAGAATAAGATATCTCTACGAACAGTTTACCAGTTTCTTCAAACTGGTAATTAATAATTATTGCCTTTATTGGAGAATATTTTGAGATTTATAGTCATATTGGGCATTGGCCAATGGCCAGTCTGCAAAGCATGCACAAAACTCAAAAACACAATCAGTCTGCCAAGTAAATTAGTAATAATTTAATAAAGCATGTCCAAACTCGCCATTTTAATGGCGAGTTTGTGACAGTTATTCTGAGCCCTTCAATTGCAAATGGCGAGTTTTATCTATTTTTCTCCTATGCTACAATGTTATTTTGGAGAGGATTAATGATAATTTCAATCATTTTGGAGAGAATTTGTTGAATTTTGAAGAGAGCTGGAGAAACAAATGGTGAGTTTATGAGACATACTATTTTACTTGACTGAGACAGTCTGACAGTCGTCAGTCTCCAAATTATAAATAGGTATTTAGGAAGTTTTTGGGGCAATTTCTCTCCAAAGATTTTCAAAATTCAGCATGTTTTGCAATATTCACTATATTGCAGACTGGTCTATAACATGGCCCATGGGCCGCCGGGCCATGCCATGCCGCCATCATCGCCATGGCAACATCAGGCATTAACTTCACCTATCTCAGGCTACTAACTATCTGATATCTGCTGAAATAACTTTCCTACCTATTTAGTATTTACATTTTCTTGTAGAAAATAACATTAGTACCTAGGGTTACGGGTAAATTACGAATTATCGGTCAGTTTCCCATCTTCGGTCATATAAGAAAAAACTATATTATAATAATTATTTTATTTTTATTGGATATACTACCTAGCTACCAATAAAAATAAAAATTTAATAATTATTATAATATCGTTTTTTCTTATATGACCGAAGATGTGAAACTGACCGATAATTCGTAATTTACCCTAACTGGGTCCCTATAGGCCTATACCGTATATGAATAAACGCAAGAAAGTACTCACAGTATACTGTATTGCTAAAG
>CANNZV010002919.1:0-79936 GCA_947561585.1 Caprella mutica
GACTAAAGCCCACTCCGACAAAAGCCCACACCGACAAAAGCCCACTCCGACAAAAGCCCACTCCGACAAAAGCCCACACCGACTAAAGCCCACTCCGACAAAAGCCCACACCGACAAAAGCCCACACCGACAAAAGCCTACACCGACAAAAGCCTACACCGACAAAAGCCCACACCGACAAAAGCCCACTCCGACAAAAGCCCACACCGACAAAAGCCCACTCCGACAAAAGCCCACACCGACAAAAGCCCACACCGACAAAAGTCCACACCGACAAAAAAATTAGTATTCCTGCAACATAAATAGTAATAAAAATTTAACAGATTTCTTTCTACGGAATCATTGTAAATTTGTAATATGTACCAAATTCAGGGACGCTGTTATCGCAGAACTTAACTTTAAAACACTTTGATTTATGAACTAAAATTTTATAATTAATTTATATTTAGTCGCAGTTCCCCTAGTCTAGAGATGATCTGAGAAGTTTTGTTTGTTTTCTGACTGCGACTCAATCACGGGGTGATTATTTAGTCAGGCAAATATTCGTAAATTTGCCTAATGGAATTTTAAAATACGGTTTATTTATTTAGAATCATTCAATAATAACTGAAACATAATAATTAATTTAGTAGGGATTTAACGTCTGCTTCGGAAAAAATATTTGAAATTTGTTACTTTGCAATTGTTTGACAAAGCAATATTTTGATACCATTGATAAGCTTTTGTTGGTGGGGGTTTTGTTGGTGTGGGGTTTCTGTCGGTAAGGGGTTTTGTCGGTGTGGGCTTTTGTCGGTGTGGGCTTTTGTCAGTGTCGGCTTCTGTCGGTGTGGGCTTTTGTCGGTGTGGGCTTTTGTCGGTGTGGGCTTTTGTCGGTGTGGGCTTTTGTCGGTGTCGGCTTTTGTCGGTGTGGGCTTTTGTCGGTGTGGGCTTTTGTCGGTGTGGGCTTTTGTCGGTGTGGGCTTTTATCGGTGTCGGCTTTTGTCGGTGTGGGCTTTTGTCGGTGTGGGCTTTTGTCGGTGTGTGCTTTTGTCTGTGTGGGCTTTTGTCGGTGTTTGGTTTTTGTCGCATTGGCTTTTGACGCTAGGGATTCTGTCGTGTGGGCTTTTGTCGTGGCCCCCTTCATAAATTCTGATGCAATGCTAAGAACTGGAGTGAGTGCTTTTTTTGTCTCTTCCTTTACCTTCTCTACAAATGCATTACCTTTTCTTTGGTAGTAACGGTTGAGGCTCCTCAAACCATTTTTTCTTTCCTTTGAAAGAAACTGATTTGCAGAATTACCTGAGACTGAAATACCAAAATAGCAATCTACACATATGATTGGTTTCTTTTAATGAAAATATTATTTTATGCCTCTTATTTATTAATTTATTATTCATGTTCATAAACAGATCATTACCGAAGGGCCAGAGAAAAATACATGTATTACTGTTTGCTTTTAATCAATACATCTATAATTTTATTATTAACACTAATACTACCTAGTATATGTGCCACTTACATGATAAAAACAGTATTGAGTTATATTGGGTTGGTTTATTAATGTAATTAAAAGTAAGTGTATTATTTTCTGTCAAAAAAGTGGTAGTCTCAATTACCGGTAAAATTGTTCTGATGGAAAAAAAAGTTCCTTTTTTTAAAAGACAATATTTTCCATGAAAACGTGCAACTCATCCTTTGGCAGTTTAATTTGAGTAATATCTTCACAGTTTAGTTTTTATTATACAGTTGCTTGAGAATATGTACACACATTCTTCTCTAATACTTTCCACACGCAGAATTCCATCGTATTGAATCAGATGCGAACTTTTCTGCTCAGTCATAACTTTGTCTTTCCACTGAAAGATAAATAAGTATTTTATATACAATGAAAAAACAGGTTGAAGAACTTTTGAGTCACCCTGTATAAATTTGTGAAATAATTAAAAAAAGTTACTGTGAAGAAAGTCGCACTTTCACCTTCAATATCCATGCTCCCGACACTCCCCTCCTCTCCTCACGAAGTCCAAACTAAGAATGATGCTCTGAGAGTCTCAGCGGCTGATGTGGACATTACTCTTTGTTCAAACGGAGCCGCTGTTAATAAGGGGCTGCCGGAGAGATTTTTCTTAGTTTGCTTTGTTCATTAGCCGCTCTAGGGACTGAAATAAAGCGATACCGAACTAATATTGGCATCAGAGTTGCCGAGTAGAGGAATTAAGCCATGATTTAAAGGCTAATTCATTCAATGTATTTGATGGAGGAACACTGGAGGCAAACTGTGAGGCTGAAAAATGAGTGAAGATTAATTGATACCATAAGTGGTTAGTGGAATAATGCATTGGAACTTCCAAGTTGTTGCAATTTAAACTAGATACAAAGAAACTAATGATTGTAAATGAAATACGGTTTCTTAACCAGTTATTGAATATAAAATAAGAAATTTATTTTGGATTTACATGTCTTATATCCTTGAATTAATTCGAAGCTATACATATTCATGACTTTGAATGACGATTGGCGAAATAGTTTCAAATTGTAATTTCAAGCAACTGTAAAACATTAACAAACGTATCATTGTATTAGTTGTCATTTAATTCTTGTTATGTTTAATGTTGAATTAATTTCCTTAAATGAAAAGAAGATATCTTTTGAAATTTACTGTGCAGTTATAACCTTACAGTTGTAAGGTTATAAAGCTTTATAACCTTACAGTTGTAAGGTTAAAGCTTTATAACCTTACAGTTGTAAGGTTAAAGCTTTATAACCTTACAGTTATAAGTTATTATAAAAATAACAAGAATAACTAATTATAAAAATATTATAGAAGCAACGTAATGAGAATATTTATTAATGTTGCGCCATCTTTCTATTAAATTGATACATTTTTTCATGCATTTCAATGATAATTGCATTTCTTCATACATTTCCTCGCATACTTTGATACATTTTGATTTTCATTTCATATATATACACATTTAATATATTTCTTGTATCATGTCAATTATACATACATTTAAACATTTCTTTATACACTTCATTGATACATACATTTGATTCATTTCTTTAAAATAAAAATTGTACCATATTCCATCTGCTGCTTTCAAGTCAAGAGTTGTGGCTATTACGGTTTTCAGGGACGCACTCAAGTACGAAGAATGCGTCCCAGAAGAACAGAAACCTGAGATAGAACCTACGAGATAGAACTTAAACGGGATGAAATCTCGGGTTTGCGGAGTCGGAATAGACTCCACTTGATTCCACTGGGGAAAACATTTTACGACTTCATATTCCGAATATATACCAAAAAACCTAATTCATTGAGTAGAAGCATCAATTTACTAAAAGTCGGTACCTACATGTGTTTCACATCTGAGTTGTTCATTGTTGAAACGAGAAGGTATCTATAACTCCCTTTCTCAATTTTCCTTGATGTAAAAATCTGACAGCTGATTATGTTTAACAAAGTATTTCACAAAAGAAGACATTAAGGTTTTTGACAAGTGGAGTTCCATTGTTCTTTTCTTGTATGGAATTTCTTCAGAAGTTCAGCTGAGATTTGTCTCTCAATGACAGAGGAAAATTACACAAGGAATGGCTTGAAACGGAAAAAAATTAATGGATTCTCTGTTTCATAATAGAATTCTGTTCCTTAATGTTCGAATCCTCCATTAAAATTAAATGGAATAATATAAAGTAGATAGTTAGGTGTGTTGTGGATAAGTTGAAACAGTAGAGGAAATTTCTTTGTCACAATTAAATGACAAATGGAGTGAAGGGTAAATATAATATTTTTGAGTGAATGATATATCGTCCGTCCAGCGTATTCTCTTTAAATAATGAGTAAAGATAAAACCTTTAACCCATAATCTCGATATGAATTTGGAAAACGATTCAAAGGATTTATAACGTCACATTTTGATTAAAACAAAAAAAAGCTAATATTCCTATTGATAATGTTACTAGTGTGACGCAAAATATGACACATCAACGGTTGTACTTCACTCGAGTTCCAGACGCCCACCTGATCAAAAATGATAAAATCTAAACATTCAATATACAAAACACGTTTTATAATTTTCACTGTTATTTACGCGGTACATGAATACTTCATGGATAATGAAAATTACTGAGTCTCTGCAACTCAAGTCAATTATTTTTGAAGTATGCATTAATATTTCAAACTGGACTGGGTCTCTTATAAGCAATATGGGCTTTCCAGTGTTAAAAATGCCCAGTGCAATCTCGAGATTGCGCAATTCAGTTAATTACGCTTATTATATATACCATCTTGAGCTTACTCATTTGAGAACTGTGTTTACCATGTGACACTTATTTATTTAATACACGTGTATATATCATGTACATATTTATTAGAAATGGTTACCATCTATATGTTTTACACTTGGTTTTACATGTAAATATAGCAAATTAGTTTCTTCAATATATTTTATAAGTATGGTAATTAACATGTTGCTATGAATGTGGAAAATTACATGTGGCTAACACCTGTTATAAGTACTAGCGGTACCAGTGATATTCCACGGTTTTATTGCACAGATTGGTCACGGGTGTAGTATATTTTCATCTCAAATTGAAAATTTTATAAGTTTGTATGTAGTGGCTGAAGCGATATGTTGGTACCATTCAAAGCGAGACTAAAAGTAACAGAATTTAACTAATTCTCATCCTCATTCCGGCAGAGGCTAAATCTGCTCTTCCGTTTTTCTGTTTTTCATTCCTCCTGGATTTTTTGGTTTGTGTTCATTATGTTCTTCGGGATTGATTGTTTTTGGAAAGTTTTGAATGTTTGGGCAATTTTGATTTTTGGAAAATTTTATATATTGGAAAATTTTGATTTTTAGGGGACATTTCTGTATTTTTGACAATTTTGATTTCATCGATAATTTTGATTCTTTGAAAATTTTAAATTTTGGGAAAATTTCTGTTTCTGGGGAAATTTTGAGTTTCGCTAAAATTTTCAGTTTTGAGAATTTTTTTAATTTTTTCAATCTAAAGTTTTGTTATTCTGAGCATAACACATGTATGAACTAACGAACGAACAAGCAGAATTATAATATGATTTAACCCTAGTAACCTAGTCCTTGAAAAGTTTGCTCAGTAACCTCGGGTCTGGTCCAGGCGGACATTTCCTCACTAAAACTGTTATAAAATCTCAACAAATTGACTTTTCGATATTTTGTCTTCCTAAAAACCTTCATTTGGTATTTACACATTCATTGGTAAACGCTAAATAATAGATATCTATATAAAATAAAATAAACCAGCAAAGATAAGAAACAAATATTTCATAGGTTTTCTAAACTATTTGTGCAAAAGTAATTCTCACCACACATCAGTAAAATCTTAATTGCTTTCATAAAAATGATAAGATGTGATGAAAATTTAACTTCGGATCGAGAAGGGTTCAACAATAAAAAAGATAACAGAAAGAAACATGTGCTTTTAATGTTTTGAAATATACTAACTTAAAGTTAGTGTAATGTGTATTACACAATATACATATTGTTATTATAACCATAATAGCACATGGTAACCATGTGTATGCAACATAGAACTGTTTGAAGAGCAAAAAGCAACCAATAGCTCAGTTGTTTGTTACACCCCATTTGGTGGTTAAATGTTTTCACAATTAGAGGTTGGTGTATTTTAGTTTTTTTTTTGTTAATTATTTTTACAAAAAATTTTTAATGTATCAATACTCAATTTAAAAAGAAGTTTTCGTTGAATTTTATTGACAACAAGATTACGTGCACTCGGAAGAGTGCATACCTTCGCCACCGCTTATCCGTTTGTTACCAAAATCTAATAAACTGGTGACTGGATAGTGAGTAATCATCCCACCAAGTTTCATGCAATATGGTTCAATATTTTTAGAGTTATTGAGTTTTAAATGACCTTGACCTTTGTCCGGATCGCTCCCAAAATTCTACCATATTGTTCCTGGACATTGCCCAATCGTCCCATCATATTTCAGAAAATTTTGTTAAATACTTTTTGAGTTATTCAGTTGTAAATGGCCTTGTCCTTGATCTTTGACCTTTGATCTGATCACTCCCAAAATATATCAAAATTGTTCATGTATATTAACCAATCTTCCCACCAAGTTTCATGCAATAAAGTTTAATACTTTTTGAGTTATAAATGACCATGACCTTGACATTTGACCAGGCCACTCCCCAAATTCTACCAGCAGGTCACTGGACATTGACCCATCGTTTCACCAAATTTCAGACAATTTGGTTGGACAGTTTTTCAGTTATTCGAATATCAAGATGATAAACAAATACATAAATAAATAAATGGCGTCAATAATATAACCTTCCCATATTCTGCGAAGGTAATTACAGAGTAAAGAATCAAAGGACAACGCATGTATGTATTTTGAATATATTTATATGAATAGACACATTAATGCAATAAATTATTGTAAACTTCCATTAGTTAGGTTTAAAGTATTCACAATATCCAATGTATTCAATTTTAATTAATGTATAGTATCAATTGAGATATGGAGGTATAGAGAACCCTGAAGCCCAATATATCTAAAAACAGTATATGTTTATAAAATATAGATTAGAAATAATCATCCAAATGAATTCAATTCAATAACAATTACGTATAATTATGATAATTCGTTGTAATGTAATTTCAGCAGAATAATTCCATATTAATTAGCTTAATTTGTTTGATTCATAAAACGTTAACAAAATTCAAATTTGTCAATTACCATCATTTATAAAATTAGATTCTTTTGGATGCTGTGATAATATAATTGATAGATTGATAATTAATATAATTGATAATCAGTGATTAGCTGATTGGTTTGACTGTTCATGTCTCTGAATGCGTGGGATGAAAACCAAATGAAAATTAATTCGATTTCAATTTTGATGATGAATATCTATATCAACATGTAAAATAATGAAATAGTTTTAAGATTGATATATCTATTGCTGGTCAAATATCTATATTAAATAGTAATATTGTGTGCTTTTATTTTCAAATGCAGATGTACGTAATAACCGTCTGACAAATTATTTTGTCCGTTAAAACTAGAAAACCATGTAGAAATATTCAGTGAGATCAGAAATAGATCAGTATAACGATCTAAATATACAGAGCTTGGCAGTAAGAGACCATTTCAAGTCTAATGCAGAAATATAATCGGGTTATCAATCATACCACATGTGTAATTGTCAAGGTAGACTGTCCTCAGACAAGTGAAATAAATGGAGTTAATTAATTGAAGCCCACAGGAAAAAATCACTTGTTAATTGGATGAAGAATTAGAAGAAGAGATTAGGTTACAGAAAACATATTTTTGGACGAATGGAAAATTGGGTTGAAGTATTTTTCAGTGACGAAAGAAGTTTAATTCGATACGAAATAAAGGTAAAAACTATGTTTATAGATGTGAAGGTGAAAGAAAGGGGGAATTGTGCTAAGAAGAATGTTAGTTATGAAGGAAGGAAGCGAAAACCATGGTATTTGCAATATTTTTTAACCAAATAACAATGCCTCTTGGTCGCGTACAAACTCATGTGAATCATATGTATTAAACAAATGTTCAAAATCATGTTATACCAATTCTACAGAATTAAGATATCGATGGAGCTACTATGACGCAAAATAGTGCACCCTATAACGAGGCAAAAACGACAACCTTAGCGAGCAAAATTATTGTCGATAAAACTTCTTGAAGAAAAGTCAATAATTAACCTCGAAGTATATTAAAAACTTAATCGTTCTTGCAGTAACAGATATGCAGCAGTCATTGAAAACATAGGTTTATTAATCAAATAAACACATAATTATTAACATACTAACTCAATGAAGCATATGTATTTTCATTGATTTAGGATTTTTTAATTAAAAGATACACATTTGTACCTTAGTTTTGGTGGCTCAACAATTTGTAAATTAGTTGTTAGTTTTATAACTATCTTCCTAACCTATAAATCTGATTCAAATTTTAGTAAGTTATTATGGATAATAACGACTATTAGTTGCCAAAATCAGCTTTGTGAAGCTCATAAATCTAAAGACGTAAAGTTTTGAAATTTTGTTACTTAGATTTTGTCGCTAATGTATATCTTGTTAACAATTTATGATTTCACATTTCCAAAAAAGAAACACGACGACCAATTTTTATAAGAAATGAAAATAATAGTAAATTACAATGTAGTGATTTGTGAAATAATCATACTGCGTGAATCATTTTTCTGATAGTACATCATCACAGTGACTCTTTTCTCTGATAGTACATCAATACAGTTACTCTTTTCTCTGATAGTACATCATCACAGTGACTCTTTTCTCTGATAGTACATCAATACAGTTACTCTTTTCTCTGATAGTACATCATCACAGTGACTCTTTTCTCTGATAGTACATCATTACAGTGACTCTTTTCTCTGATAGTACATCATCACAGTGACTCTTTTCTCTGATGGTACATCATCACAGTGACTCTTTTCTCTGATAGTACATCATCACAGTGACTCTTTTCTCTGATAGTACATCATCACAGTGACTCTTTTCTCTGATAGTACATCATCACAGTGACTCTTTTCTCTGATAGTACATCATCACAATGAATCTTTTCTCTGATAGTGCATCATCACAGTGACTCTTTTCTCTGATAGTACATCATCACAGTGACTCTTTTCTCTGATAGTACATCATCACAGTGACTCTTTTCTCTGATAGTACATCATCACAATGAATCTTTTCTCTGATAGTGCATCATCACAGTGACTCTTTTCTCTGATAGTACATCATCACAGTGACTCTATTCTCTGATAGTACATCATCACAGTGACTCTTTTCTCTGATAGTACATCATCACAGTGACTCTATTCTCTGATAGTACATCAACACAGTAACTCCCTATTTTTGATGGTACATAATATCCATGTAGCTATCTCCTAAAATTCATCCTTTTTCTCTCTATCAAACACTAAGCAATATATGCTAATCAAATCACTTGCGGTTTTGATTCACATGTGCTTAATAGCAAACACCTCTTTCTGATTTTTTAACCACATTGTTATTATTTAACCACATTCATGGTTATCATTGCATGGCAGTAAGTAAATTTATATCTCCGTATAACAAATTTAATCTGTTCAAACCATTTGTTATATCTTATCCCATATTAAAATTTATAAAAAGACAATGTACTTTATTAATTATTTAATACTATATTGTCTATTAAACTATGTCCATTTTAAGAGTGTTTTCCCAATCTCCATGTTGTTCTCGTACGGATATAATTTTCCTTCTTTTACTGATTCTGAAACTTATAATTTCCAATTTATTTTAAACTATCTCTGTTTAAAAGGTTTGACGTTCAAAACAACACAAAAATATTACTATTTACATGTTATACCCTCTAACCTACCAACATGCTACCTAATATTATGTTAATTAACACGTAGCACATGCTATATCTCTTGCCAAAACCATATGAATATGCAAGGCACCATAGCAACATGCTTCGCTAATTGAATTTCACTTGAAAAGTCTGGTGGAAAGCAGTCGTTAGATAAAGAAATTATTTAATGCATTAGCAGCAGAATAGGTAACTTTTAGTAATTCATCTGAACGTTATTATGATGTTTAGTTATTGTTATATACAATGAAAGTTTATTCTGCAGAAGTTGTTATATATAATAAATATGAACACACTTTTCAAGACATAAAAGAATGAATATTATATAAGAACGATCATTATAATGTTTATTACTATTCTATCACATCATAATTATTTCATTCGACACAACGTATTAAAGTAATTATTAAATCATTTGATGAGTTAACTTAACTAATAATAATTCGAACTGTTATTCGTTTATCTAAATCCACTTCAAAGTATCCCTCTCACTCCCTCACAATATATTGGCCTTTGCTAGTCTGTTTAGAGCGATAACTATTAGTACAATTAAAACAGAATGCAAATTTCAGTCGCTAGTAGGATTTAACTAATCTGGTGTGTCTGTGTCTGAGTTTGTGCCTGTGTTTGTGTAAGTGTGTGCGTGTGTTTTTTACTGTGTAAGTGTGTGTGTGTCTGTGTAATGAGCCTGTGTGATTAATTGTTTGTGCTATGTACATGTATGTGTGTTTCACTACTTCATATCTTACGTAGTGTTTATAATATTAATAATTTTACTGAAGTGATGACAATATGTCCATAGTTTCAAGAGGGGCATGAAATCTAAACGTTATAGGTATTTATAGGATTCAAGCTGACGACTAGAGAGATATCTTTTCATCATCAGGAACAATAGTGGAATATTAAGGTATCTATAGTGTGTTACCCGTCGAAATTGATGCATTAAAACTTTTTTTTTTCTAAATTATCTAGTTTTGTTTCGCCTGAACTTTTTCAATTTGTTTTAATTCTTTTGTTATTCGGATTACTTTAAACTATCCGATTTTTATCTTTGTCATTCGGATTTTTTTTTTTTATCCGTTCGTATATTTTGATTTCTATCTGCTTTTTGTTATATGTATTAGCTATTATTTTTAATCCATATTTCTCTGTTATCCATATTTCTCTGTTATCCAGATATTTCTGTTTTCCATTTTCTTCTGTTTTCCATTTTTTCTGTTTTCCATTTTTTCTGTTTTCCATTTTTTCTGTTTTCCATTTTTTCTGTTTTCCATTTTTTTGTTTTCCATTTTTTCTGTTTTCCATTTTTTTGTTTTCCATTTTTTTTTTTTTTGCCATTTTTTTTGTTTTCCATTTTTTCTGCTTTATATGTAGATTTCTCTAGTCAAAAATGGCTGACTTTATGTTCCTATTTTTTTTTAATTGTCCCTATTATTTTTGTATTGCAGATTTCTTGGGAACTGATTTTTTTGTTGTCCCGAATTATTCTTTATTTTTTTAGTTAGTTATCGGGATTTTTTTATATCAGGACTTTTCCGTTATCCCAACTGGATTTCTCTCATCCGGGTAAATATTTTGTTCATGGAAATGAATAGTGTCTTGAATGTTAAAGCAGGACGTTTTTCCTTCTATCAGCCAAACAACTAACCAATACACAGGTGATTTTTTATAAACAAAAGGTGATTTTTAAAGATTTATAAATCAATTTTGAAAAAAAAAGAATATGTATCATCATCAGTATTGTGGTACATAATATCATCCCTCTCATCAAGATGCTCCCTCATTTGAACTTTACATGACTTTATGCATATACAGGGTGTGGAGAGGGTCCCCGATCAAATTTTATTTTTTAGATTAAAGATGTTATTTAATTACTAAATTTATTCATTTATATCTCATTCTCTTCCTATAATCATATACTTTAATGTCTCAGGTCTAAATTTTGATAAATTTAGATTGTCTTTTGTAAAAATGAGTCAACGTGAGGCTATCATTCAGCTACACTGCGCGAGGAAGACAAACCCTGAGATTGTTAAGCTGTTAAAAGCACCGAAATAGACTGTTAGGGATGCTGTTAAACTCTACCAAGAACTGGAGACAACAGGTGATCGAGCCAGGTGTGGACGACTTCGCACTGCACGTACTCCAACCGAAATCAAAGCCATTAGTGAGCGGATTAGGATAAACCATGAGGAAGATGGCTAAGAGTATGGATATTGACGAAAAAAGTGTGAGAACCATCGTCAAAGAAGATCTCAAGTTGTCTCCCTCCAAAATGACCAACATGCAACAACTCACAGACTTGCAGAAACAGAATAGGCTGGACAGATCAAAGATCGTCTTTTCGGATGAGAAAATGTTCACTATGGAGGCCAAATTCAACTCCCAGAACGACAGAATTTTCGCAAAAAGTGTTGACAGTATCCCTCCATCCGTAAAGACTGTTTTCCGTCGCCAAAAGCCTGTCTCTGTGATTGTTTGGGCTGCTATCTCTGAGAGTTGGAGATCTCCTCTCATTTTCGTCAAAGAAGGCGCTAAAGTATATATCGGGGATATTTTGACTCCAGGACAAGTCGAGATGAAGAAGCACTTCAAGGACAGGCCTTTTATCTTTCAATAGGACGGTGCGCCCTCGCACACAGCGAACAAAACTCAGGATTGGTGTGAGCGTCACTTTCCTGCGTTTTGGAGGAAGGAGTTGTGGCCTCCTTCATCGACGGACCTGAGCCCTCTGGACTTTTGTGTATGGTCCATCTTGGAGAAGGAAGCGTGCGCTACAGCTCGCGTCCTGCAATCGCTGCAACAATTCCTCTCTCTAGAGTAGTTTTTCATAACTCTATGGAGTTACGCAATAAAAAGCACTGGAAGACAGGTTATTTGTCATAATGTGGTAAAAGTTTTACAAATACATTTTATAGACTACTCGAGTTACTAGTTATAAAATACCAAACTTGTTGAATCAAAATAGTTTTACCTAAACTAATTTAATAAAATAATAATATTGTAATTCAAAATTGATTATGATTTTTAATTTACAATGTAAACAATTATTTTATTGAAGAATTAACTTTTCATACTAAATCTATAAATCATTAGCAGCGATGCTTTTCATTTTGAATTGAAAAGATAAAGTGTAAACTAATTAAAGCGGGTTATTAATAATCTATTTATTCGAAATAGCCAGTAACCGGTACAATATCAAATATAAGCTTAGTGGAGGAATCTATTTTGGAAACTTTGAATGTTAAAAAATAGGAGATATCGTTTAAGATTTAATATTTAATATTTTTAAATTTATTTAAGATGAGAACATCGCATTTTGACAAGTTAAAACGATCCAAGTGGATTATTTCGTCGGTGGGTAGAGTGTTCTGATACGTAATTCATCTTTGCTTTATGTGATCAGTTGTTCCCTACAATCTACCCTCTCTGATTTCGCGGAGTTAACTGATTACTGGAACCGGTACTCGATCCAGTATAAAAAATGTACTGGAAAATCACTCGATTGGTTGAGCAATGTTTTCCTTGATTGACCAGTGCAGTTTTGCAACCGTTTTCATCGGTTAAGCACAACGTTGTTCCATAACCTATATCTAAGTGACGCTAATTACCTTGTTCTTTATAATCGTACCTTTCCTTTGCCAACGGTTTCGGCAAGCTGGAGATTAAATTATATTTTTTAGATACATGTATATTATTAAACTGCAGGAAAAATAAAACATAAATAATTATTGAGTAATTGTTTTCATAAACAGAAATTAGTGAGGGCATTCTGCCAGGGCGTGAGATCCATTGAAGGATGCCTCCAAATATTCTGACGAGGAAAGCTCAGTAACTGGGAATCACGTTCAGAGAATCTATAATTCACAGTCAGTTTTCTATTTATAAAATCTGAAAAGATGCTCTCCAAAGACTGAGAAGAGAGAACGAAGTAAACGTCCTTTATTTGAGAATGATTATTCAGGTGTACGATGAAATTGTTGCAGAAATCTGAAAATATATAATTGGGGATGTAATAGGGATCCTGCATGATGTTTAATGTCCTCAAATTTGGACATTTTTGGCAGACTTCACTTTCCACGCCTCTCAACAAAGAAAAAGAAATATTTAATGAATGAAGGGCTTCAGAAAAAAAAAAATCTCTTATCATATAAGAAGTTTCCACAGGAACTCTAGAAACTGGAAAATTGCAGGAAACTGTCACGCTACTAATTCTGGGCAATTCAGTGTCATTGATATCCTTTGATAAAAGAAATGTTCCAATCAATATAATGTTAAGTAGTTTCTTACATTTACCCAATTGTCTCAGCAATGGCAAAGTTATTACTCCCTCAAAACTAAATTCCAATAAAGTATCTTTGTAGTTATTCACAATCCTCTCCATCACTTTTCCTCTGTGGATTAAGCTGTTATATTTAGCGGGATGGTAACAGAGTGTGCGACCGTTCACAACATATTTATAATTTGGAGAAAATAGGAACATGAAATGGGGAAGATGGTTGGAAGTAATGAATATGCAAGTAGCAACATGATTAATTGATCGGTTAATCATTCTATCAATCTCTTGATAAAAATTGTGTACAAGGTAACTGCTCCAAGGTTTCTCTATAATTAAAGTTTCAAAGAATTTTGAATGTGTGATTTCTTCTTGTAGCGCCTGTAAACACCAAGATCCTGAAGTACAATCCTCAGAGTATCGCTCGAACTCTTCCTTCTGAAAAAAAATAACAATTAATTAAAAAAAGCTAAGCTGTTACAAAGGCTAGGTGCCTTTTTAGATAGAAGTGGCCGCTGCAAGAGTATTTGAAAGATATGCTAATGGTGGTACAACAATCCCAGAATAAAATATATTGATCATATTATCCGTGAATAAAATGTTTTGTTGGTAGCATTATAATAAAACGACTAAATGAAAATCAATATCGTAAAATATAAGACTTATTTACAGTACAGTAACTATATAGTTATACCTATTAAAGAAAGGAAACTTTTCTAATTAAAGAAAATGTATATCAAAAAGATTACTAAATTATTGGGAGAAAAGAACAAAACAGTAAAGATTATCAATTATAAGGTCATATTTTCATCGGAATTTATTTATTTATTTATCATCTTGTTATTCGCTTAACTGAAAAAGTGTTCAACCAAATTGCCTGAAATTTGGTGAAACGATTGGTCCATGTCCAGTGACCTGTTGCTAGTCTTTTGGGAGTGACCAGGTCAAAGGTCAAGGTCACGGTCATTTATAACTCAAAAAGTAAAGAACCATATTGCATGAAACTTGGTGGAACGATTTGTCAATATGCAGGAACCATTATGATAGATTTTGGGATTGATCGGGTCAAAGGTCAAAGATCAAGGTCAAGGCCATTTGTTACTCAAAATGTATTCAACCAAATTGTCTGAAATTTGATGGTACAATTGGTCAATGACCAGGAACGATCTGGTAGAATCTTGGAAGCGATCTGGTCGAAGGTCAAGGTCAAGGTCATTTATAACTCAAAAAGTATTGTACCATATGGAAATGAAAATTGGTGGGACGATTGGTTATTATCCAGTTAGCAGTTTCCTTAATTTTGGGAGAGAACGGGTCAAAGCGGAGGCGAAGGTATGCGCTCTACCAAGTGCACATAATCTAGTTTCAATTCTATTAGTTTGGGTTAACTCTTCTACCAAATATTAGAATGCTATTTCTTGAACATTCCAAAATTCAACTGAATATAACGGGTTTTCGCTGTGATTTCGTGTTCCCTGTTTCATTCCAATTCAAAGTAGTTAAAAAACTCAACTGGCAACCTCGCATAAATCATCATTGACGCCAACAACATCTCCAGGTCAAAAACATTTTTTCTTAAATTAAGCTAATAAAATTTATTATATATCTGTCAATCTTACTGTGTTTTTTTTTTTTTTCAAACAATCATGAATTTTGCAGTACAACAAACTTTAATTATATGTAATGGATGCAACAAAGTAGATTAACTATGTACTATCACCTACCTACATTAAATTACTTTATACCAAAACAGTTATCATAACATTTTGTTCCATTTAAATTAATTATTTTGCGTTTAATGGACGAATTTTCCGTGGACAAGTTTTCCGTGGACGAATTTTCCAAGGGTTAATTTTCCGTGGACGAATATTCCGTGGACGAATTTTCCGGTCACGTTATTATAGATACTGATACATATAGTTGAACTCCTCTATAGTAAACTCCTGTTTAGTGAACGATCCTGTATACAGGGTGGCGCAAAAAAAAGGAAACCCATTTTCAAACTAGTTTATTTTACAAACTTTCAAAATTTCTAAAAACACAGTTTCATTCGTTTACTTTTTCTGCATCTTTCCTGGTAATTTGTTAAGAGTTACGATGAGAATTAAATATCCTGCAGCGAATTAAAAAAAGTTAAATAAAAAGGGCTTGCGCGAGAACGAAAAACAAAAAAAATTCATAATAGGAATATTTTATTTCCATATGGTAGTAGAAAAATTAAATCCTACTATTTTTCATTCAATTAACGTTTTTGTTATTGACTCTTTCATTCATGGAAATACATCTCTATCACCAATCACGATATCTTCTACAAAAAGTGCATTTCTTTGCAGGAACCATTTTGCAAAATTTAGACAGTGCAGTAAATCAGTTCTAAGAGTTCGAGCCTTACATGCTTCTTCAAAGAATGATATCTCAAATCGTGTTTAACAATTCAGTGAAATGTCTCTTAAATGATATCTAATCCTTAAATTCTGATTGATATTTTTGGGTTCTCAGTAAGCTGTTCATGAAAAAGATTATTGTTTTCATGTGTTCATTCTTTTCTCCTGCGACATGATCACTTTTTATTTAAAGTGGTTTCTTCAGTTTTGAACTTATAAACATTTGTCAGTATGGTTTTGTAGTTGGTGGAAATTTTTCCAGAAAGCGTTGTTCTAAATGAAGTTGAACCTGTGTACAGCTTCCAGTGTTTAGAAAAATTGTCACAACAAAAACCCTTTGTTCTTTTGAAAGCTGCATTTTGAGGGTTTCGAATAGGAGATAAAAATTAACGGCAAAATGATTTTTATAAAGATATCAATTTCATCTCATAAACCAACTTTCAAATGGTAAATATTTTTTATTTTCTTTTATTTGTTACAAAAATAGTAGAATTTATTGTTTTTTACATCCATATAAAATGAATTATACCTCTTATGATTTTTTTCGTATATTTCGTCCTCGCTCAAGCCCTTTTTAATTACCTTTTTTTAATTTGCTGCAGTATGTTTAATTTTCGTCGTAACTCTTAACAAATTAAAAACATAGATGCATAAAAAGTAAACGAATAAAACTGTGTTGTCATAAAATTTCTAGGTTTGATAGTTTTTAAAATGAACTAGTTTGAAAATGGGTTTCCTTTTTTTTTGCGCCACCCTGTAGTAGAGTCCGGCTTCACATGCATAGTGAACTTAGTTCTATGGTGAACATATTTAGCTTCGTCTTCCACAAATGACTGAACATTTTTGAATGAATCATTATATAGTATAAATTAGTTATATTTCAAAAACAAGGAGTTATTTCTACCTGTGAAACTCCTCTATAATGAAGTCATCCTAATTTTTAGAGTTATGAAAAAAAGGAAAAACTCTGTATAATGAACTTATTTGAATTTTTTTTTTGTAATAGCATGAAAATAAAAATTCAGTTTTCTATTCATCTTTCATATCCTCTATAAGTCTTTATAGTAGAGTAAACTCTCTATAGTGAATTAGTTGAAGTTCACTATACAAGTGTTCTACTATAATAAAACCAACGGAGATCGGATTTACAGAAACCATAAATTCAAACTTTCTCAAGTCTTTTAATACCATACTATCTTTATATTTATATGAAAATATACTATATATAAACGTCCGGTAACTTGAAGTTTCGTTACTGGACGTTTTGTACACGGACGTTCGTTAACTGACATTTCATTACTAGGACGTTTCGTACCCGGACATTTCGTTACAAGATTTATCTTTTTTTTTAAACCGTGAACGATTTTCATATATGTAATGGGTTGCAGACTACAATAATTATTGACACCAATGCCATAAATTATGAATTTATTTAAACTACTTTAAATGTTAAGGTTCATTTTTCATTTCATTCGTCTGCTAAGTATCTGATTATACATTACGTATATTGAATGTAATCAGAGGTACTGAAATTAACACTCATCTCTTAATGAGTGTTAATAATATGTATTTCAATCGAATGAAAAGTAATTAAATTTAAGAAAAAATAATTTAAAAATACCCCTTTCTTAGTTCACGTCCCTATTTCATTTAGGGACGTGAACTAGGAAGTGGGTATTTGGATCGGTTCCTAGTTTACGTCTCTAAAGAAAAAGGGACGTGAACTAGGAAGAGGTATTTGGATCGGTTCCTAGTTTACGTCTCTAAAGGAAAAGGGACGTGAACTAGGAATTTACCTTATTTTTATACAAAGATATAGAGATACGTCTTGAACATTCATTAACACTTAGTTTGGCAACATTTAACATCCGTAAGGGTTTCAACTGTCTGTTGCCCATTCCCCTCACTTTCTACACATTCCACATCATTTTCTCCACTGTCCTCATAATTTTATTGAAAAATTTCATCACTTTCTCTCAAATTCCCCATCAATTTTCCCCATTCCCAATCACTTTCATTATTATCAATTTTTTTCAAAATCGATCATTTTTGCATAAAAAGGTTAATTAAACGACAGTAAAAAAGAGGTTCTGCAGTGGCGGTTTTTTTACTCCTTCCCATTCAAATTAGGGCAGTTATCATGCTTAGAGTGAGAATTGAAATGATTTTTGACTGTGATGGGGAATGGGGGAAAATGAAGGGAATGGGGACAAAATGATGTGGAATGGGGAAAAATGACGGGGAATGGGGACAAAATGATGGGGAATGGGGAAAAATGATGGGGAATGGGGAAAAATGATGGGGAATGGGGAAAAATGATAAGAATGGGGACAAAATGATGGGGAAGGGTAAAAAATGATGGGGAATGGGGAAAAATGATAAGAATGGGGACAAAATGATGGGGAATGGGGAAAAATGATGGGGAATGGGGAAAAATGATAAGAATGGGGACAAAATGATGGGGAATGGGGACAAATGATGGGGAATAGGGAACCAAGCGTTGAAGCACTTATACGGATGTTGCCAACCAAAGTATTAATAAATGATCAAGACTTCTCTATAAATTAAAATAAATATCAATTGCATTGGTTAAACGTAATTTAAACGTAATAGGTATGGAAAACCTTTTTTGTGAACAAAATTTCGATTTACAAAAATCCATAATCATTTTTTCCAGTACTGTATAACATAGATAGCTAGAAATTATCTAGAAATTTACATAAATTACGAAATAACTTACGGATATGAAGATTCTTTTTCTCCACATTCTGTCGTCTGCCAACCTATTGAACCTCTGTGAAATTCCCGCCATTGTGGATCTATCGGTCAGTCCTTCCATATTTTCTAAAATCTTCAAAATGAGTTCATCTGGAAGTCCATCAAAATAGCTCTGAAAAAAATGGAAAAAAGTTAAGAATAATATATCTTCTAGTTTTTAAAAAGCAGGAGTTATCAAAAATGTCAGTGTTTAATATGTATTTCGATGAGTGATATTTCAATGAATTGCAAATGTACGATCATTCCTCTGAAACATGAAGAATACCTTAGAAAAATTTATATTATAATTAATACGTTATTTCAGAGGTTTGCCGCATCGACAGAATTACATTACGATCTCTTCCTTAATTATTGTTTACATCATCAGCTTTTTTATTTCTGTGCTAAAACTGAATGGTAAGTGCAAGTCACTGGTGATATAAGTTGATTTTATGACAGTCAAATAAATAATAGATTTCTATATTATTATAATACCAGTGTTTTAGCCCGTTAAAAATAACTGGTCTTCAATACCAGTTTATTACCCGTTATTAGGTTCTTAACTCAATTAAAATATATTTTTCTGCATAAGCTGATACTTTATTTTATAGATAGAATACACACAAAAATTGAATAAAAAGAATTTAAATATCAATTCCATATATTCCCGTGCGTTACATTCTTCATATTCAATACCCGTCGAATAAAAGCGAACACCAAATAAATAAATAAAGAAACACACGTGGGAAATTATTAGTATAGATTCCCTAGTCATTTTTCCTATATCAACAACCTCTAACAAAATTCCAAAGCAATAATACCTAGCTCTCATTTCTCTCAGCAGGTGGGTTTAATAGAGAATAGAATTCTTCATCATATTTTTCAGTATCAAAGTTCCTCTATCGATTGATTTTAGTGGTAGTAAGATGAATATTATACTTTTGCGAAATGGGTCTGAATCAGTACATTTAATTATGTAATATTGCTATACCCGCTACTCTAATAAACACTTTTATAAAAATATGAAATATAAATTGGCGCCCTCACGTGGTGGAATTTGGAATGAGCGGCCATGTTCGTTTTCAACTGTCAATAATAAGGTACAATTATTATTGATTAATACGGTACTTATTATATTATACCTACATTTTATAAATTTAATTCAAACAAGTTTAATAATAATTTATATAAATTTTTCTATAACCTTTGAAAAAGAGGGTTTCTTGCACAGGTTGAACATACTAAATTAGATAAATAATAAGTGGCTATTCTTTATAGACAAATTACGTTAATACGTAACTGAGCTGAAGTAAGTAATTGTACTGAAACTGGTAAATAAACTGTACTATAGGTAATTCTACTGAAATAGGTAACTGAGCTGGAAACTGTACGATAATACATAATTCTGCGGTAACATGTAGCTGTACGACAATACATAACCGTACGGTAATACTTAACTGATCAGTAATACTTAACTATACAGTAATACGTAAATGCACGGTAATACGTAACTGCACGGCAATAAGCTACTTACTCTACCTTTTTATAATCAATTAGAATCACTGATCGGAACAGTCTTTTCTATTTTCCAACTGTGTACGGTAGATGATTTCAACAGGTGATGAAAATCTACCTACTGCACTTAAACCAAATAACTGATATCTATGTTTGAAATGAAAATAAAGGAATATATAGGTACGTGCATTCATGGACCTAATTCTCGAATTAACGTACGTGGTAGATATAAAATAGATATATATTAAATAATCGAAATTATATATCATCTAATAAAGTTAATCAACTCACCTTGTTACTTTCTGCCATTGTAATGTTGGCTTGTGCACAACTGAATTGTATTTATTTAGAACACACGTGGTTCTAAAATATGGAGTTCTTCAGGTCGGAGAGGTACTTGTTACCGCGACAAACGAAGGAGAAAAATGATTGGAGAAGGTATGACAGCCGGCTGAATGTTTCGAAACAATAGGTGCTTTTAGGTCTAGTTTGTAGGCCTAACTTTATGGAGGTAACGTGATTTGTACATAATGTTAATACTTTAGTTAAGTTTAAACGTATTATTCTATTCCCACCTTAACAGTATAAGTTAATATTTAATTTATGTTTGTATATAATTAATATGACTATTTCTTACATAATATATGTTATATAAAATCAAACTATATATATTATATAAATCCAGTGATGATTTCATTTACAGTGTTTCACATCCTAAATTTAATAATTAAAATATATTATATATTTCTTCCTGTTTTATGTCACCTGATAGGTACAAGCTCTAAAAACTGTACCTAGAGGTCGCCACCTGATAGCTTGTTGGTATAAACTGTAACTAGAGGACGCCACCTGATAGCTACAAACTCAAAAAACTGTACCTAGAGGCGCCACCTGATAGCTTGTTGGTATAAACTGTAACTAGAGGACGCCACCTGATAGCTACAAACTCAAAAAACTGTACCTAGAGGGCGCCACCTGATAGCTTGTTGGTATAAACTGTAACTAGAGGACGCCACCTGATAGCTACAAACTCAAAAAACTGTACCTAGAGGGCGCCACCTGATAGCTTGTTGGTATAAACTGTAAAGGCTGTACCAAGAGGGCGCCACCTGATAGGTTCAAGCTCTAAAGACTGTACATAGAGGGCGCCAACTGATAGGTACAAGCTCTAAAGACTGTATCTAATGGCGTCACCTGAAACGTACAAATTCAAAAGACTGAAAAGCATTTTCACTAATATTTTTTTCACTAATAAAAGTATTTTTCTGCTATACCACTTAATGTTCGACAAATTGTATCTTGTGGTAAGATCTATGAAAGATGGTACCGATACTTAATTCACCGTTGCCATTAGCACCAGCAAGTTACATTTTCCCACATCTGTAAGGTTGAATGTTTGTTTAACATCAAAATATTCTGTAGCTGCCTTCATATCAACACAGAGTAACTTATTGTTACTTTTGAGTGATGGCGTAATATTTTACTGAGATAAATTGCATTTGAGAGATTGAAATATGCGATGTATATTGTTGTACATGTAAAAAATGAGATTGAAGAATCGATTTTGAACATTTGTTTGAACAAAAATCACTTTGTGCCATATAAAAGCATTTGTACGTACGTTTTAGTGCACGGATATCATGTTGCAACAAAATAAAGTGAAAATATTGTTCTAAGTTTTGAGAATAATTTAGCGATGGTTATTACTATTACGATTATTGTTATTGTTTTAGACCAAAGTTGGGTAACCTCAGAATCGGTAAGAAAACGATGCCTTCTGGGACCTCAGGAACGATATTTAGTCTGAATGATAATCTAAAAGAGGTGGGAGAGTAACTGGTAAGAAGGTGGGCGAGAAACAAATGGAATTTGATGCGATGTTTTTGATAAAAGATGTCAATACGGGTGTGGTTGAAACTCAAAAATATCCAAAAATAGTTTGGAAATTGGCATGCAATGTTCTTTCATTCTGAAGTTTGTCAAAAACCACTATTTTTTGGCCCACCCTAGTATACAGGGTGGTATAAAAAAGCAACTTATTTCATATTTCATCCCAAAGTTGTGTTTTACAATGTAGACAGCAGACCTGGGTGATTCTGTTGACATCAATATGGATCCAGCAGGAAGATATACTCCGCAGCAGTGGAAACAAATCATGGAATCGTTCTTTCACACATAATCAGTTCTTCTGACTCAACATCACTTCGTTAGAGAATTAGTCAGGAACAATGTAATGTGACAGAAGTACAATTAAAAATTTGGTTGTCAAATTTCTGGAAACAGGAAGTGCGGCAGATACCCACAGTGGTCGACATCGTTCAGCCATCAGTCCTGTTGAATGATATTTGAGATAAATAAGTCTGTTGGATCTTGTATATCTAAATAGTATTCAATGCCAGCATTGGAGGGTAATAAAATGCTATTTTAAGCACGGTATTTATTAGCTTTTCTTCAGCAGAGTGATCACATGCATGCGTAAAGGGCCTTTTAGACGTGATACATTTCGTATCAGCAACATTGTATATATACAAATGTCGCACAAATGTTTCTGTATACGGCAAGCAATCTGTTTAGACGATAATTTGGTCCGAGACAACTCTAGTGTCGCACAAGCAGCTGTATATAGTTTAAATTGCTTGCTATTAGCTATTCCTAATTAATTGAGGTTAGGAACTTTGAGGGATAACTTCAGAAGGTTGTTTTACTTTGAAAAAAAATGAAGAGATCAATCATAATTTAGAACACAGATCTTTATGACTTTTAAAACTTAAATCGTAACATAATAAACGCAATGCAATAATAAATTGCTAGGACGCCAAAACAATATTTTATTCCAGTTATAGAGCGTTTGCTGTATTACATATATTATGAATTAGCTTATAAAATATATATTTGATACATCTGTAAGTGCTGTGTAGGGAGATGTGTGTGCGTCTGTAGCAGTGACGCACTCATCTCCCTCTGACAGCCAACAACACACTGAGGATTTCTGTAAACATTTGTTTCAGCACTGTTGCGCGACACCAACTTGCACTGAGCGAATCGAGAAATGTCGCAGAGAAATTGTGGATGATACACCCGGGCAACAGTTCTGAAACCAATTGTTGCGCAACAATGTGAAAATTTTACACGTCTAAAAGGGCCTTTAAGCTCGGTTAATTGTGATGAATTACCAGTTTCTGAAATGGATGGTAACTATCACCGCAATGAAAATACTAGCTGCCCACACAATATAGGTTTTATAGTTTATAGATGAAAAAATAATGTTTTTTTAACCACCTTGTATATATGTGTAGGGGTGGTTATATATTGGTATATATAAGTATATATTTATTTGGGTGGGAATTATAGAGTGGTCCAGAATTAGTTTTTTATTGACAAACTTTTTATTGACAAACTATGGAAAGAATTATATTATCTTTATATGTGATTATGTTATTTTCAGCTGACTAATACTGAAACTTTTATCTTTTTTTATATTATGAAAGTGGTAAGAAAGTTATTACATAATAAAACAACATGAAATGAAAAATAATGGATTAATTCTAGATATTTTTAAGTTACCCTAAAACATATATATTTTTAGTGAAAAATGTTACAATTTTAGTATTTTTCCTCAAATCATTATTAAAGCAATCATGTTGTTATTATGATAGAGAAGATTGAAATAACTCTCAGGTTGCATATTGAATTTTATTGATTACATGTTTTAGAAGTGCATTCTGCAATAGATTTTTTGTTCGAATTAACTCGGACAATAGCAATCTAATAATACTAGAACCTGTTTGAACTATGTACATTGTGTCTCAAATATTGAAATGTTGTTTAATTATTCAATTGCTAATGGTTTTCCCCGATTTATTCAATATGAAATTCCTCATCTTGTTTTTTCACGAAGTACCAAACTTACCTAAGTGATAAACAAAACACTGACCACAGTCTCTATAGGGGGGCCTACGTCCCTACAGTTGTACACCCTTCATTCGAACAATTTGGAGGGGTGGGGGAAACTGTAAACATCGTCGTACTAATCGAATTTTTCACCACAGACACCAAAATAAAGCACACATGATTTATATTATTAGGCAAAATAAGTAAAATTCCTCTTTAAAAAAAAAAAAACTTTATCGCATTAGGGCAATAATTATAAGTCATGACAAAGTTCGTTAAAATTCCATCAAAACGTTCTTTCATATGTCTTATCAACTTTATATTACTGTTCCATAGGTAATATCTACAGCATATTTTTTGCCCACCCTAATATACATTTCTCTTATTGTCTGTATGACTGTATGTAGAATGTCAAATTTAATTAAATTTATTCTTAATTTGTGAAAAAACATTACCTATCCAAGAATGAAAGTGAAATGGAAGTATTTTTTCCTGATAATTATATATTAAAAAATATTAAATTAGCCATAAACTAAAGTGTTTTACACTTTCAAATTCCATACATATGCATTTATTCAATCTCATGATTCTTTGTCATATTGCCATGCTGTAAAATTTCAATCAATCAGAGGACAGCACAAAGCTTATGGCCTGTCCACACCTTCACTCACGAGCATCCACACCTTCACTCATGCCTCAAGAAATCGCTGCCTGTCATTTCTGGTGCAAACGCATGCTATTTGCTATCGCTCTCAGAGCGATAGCATGCGTGCGAAATCATCATTCATGCCAGTAGCCATAGGACGCTTGCAGTCACGACGGTAGGATGGATGTGGACGGCGCTACACTTGAAATATAACAATGTACTTTACTTTCTGAATATTATGGTGTACTATTATTGTTATTTTAATTTTGTTTATATTATTAACTCAGACGAAAGTCGATCTTTATTAGTGATGTTGTTCAGACGTTAAACCCTTACTAAACTAAAACTCTTGTATAATTAAAAACGGTTTTAATTTCATACCACTTCATCAGAAGTAAATTAGTATGCTATATTGCCTACACGGACAAATGCATTTTCTTTATCATTACTAAAAGCAAATGTGAAATATAAACAGTTGAACAAACAATTATAACGTTTTCTCTGATAAAATACAAGTCATGTCAATTAAATTATGCTAATTTTCGATACATTGTTCGTAATGGAAAAAAGAACTCAAACCATCAGATTTGCGCCATAAAATTCACTGTTGGAATGGTACTGAATGTTTATTTTCCGTGTCTTTTTCTGTCCATACACAGGTGTGCTTACCGTGTGCATGTTTCTTTTGACAATCTCAATTTCTGTATCATCTCACCAAATTAACATTTCAGAATTCATCCAATTTACATTTACATTCATTCACAAACTTTAGATGATCTTGCACTTGCTTACGTTTAGCAATTAATTTTCTCTAGGTGATCTAGAATTCAGGCCACTACGATTCAATGATCTCTTGACTGTGTAAGTTCCACTGTCTATTATACTATTATTCGTCTCTCTAGCCAATAACTAAATAAAAAGGAGAATTGAAAAGATTATAGTAAGGGCAAGAAATGTATTTCACAAGTAGACGATGCAGGGATTAGGATTACTTATAAAGAACTGATAGAGTCGGTACCGAACCCGTAGACTTGGTAAGCTCCCGTAGGAGAATCACTTCTTAGTTACACAAGATCATAAGGAAGGGCTGCATTTGGAGTTTTATATTTAAGGGTTAACCAAAATGTAAACAGTCTTTTGTAGTAATATTTTTAGAAAACAATACAAAAACAATAGTATATTTTGGAAAAGACAGATTAGAGGAAAAACCATTAGAAAACACATAATTACGAATATTATAAATTAGAAGAAAATTATTAACGGTAAAACACTTAAGGTAAATTAATATGAAACAAATTATTTAGGAAAAATACAGTTTAGGAAATATTTATTATTAATAGAGTAATATTATTATAGATAAGAAATTTTGAATACAGAGAAAATGAGGTAAAACTAACTAGGAAACGTTTATTTAGCCGTAAACTACTTTGGGAACTACCTCTTTGGAAATGTCCAGAATTGTAGAATGCTTTTTGGCAGAGTGTTTTTTGGGGTAAAATACTAGATGGCTATTGGCTAGACGTCATCAATTACGCCATCAAAGAATAGAACCAATCATCAAGTATAACAATAATCTTTATTGAAAAAAAACATCAAATTTACATAAAAATAACAAACATTCACTACATTTATTATTCCAAGCCTATACGAAGTATTAGTTACAAAAGTAACTAAACTTTTTAGGCACTATCCAATTAAAGCATTCGAAATACAGTATAATATGAGAACATTAAAAAAGACATCAAAAATAATAGAAGTGAGAAAATAAAATAATAATGATTCCTAGCATACTACAATAAATAAAAGTCCAAAAGGTATTGTTTATATTTCTTTTTAAAAATGAATAAGGAAGAGCTATTTCTAATATCTAGAGGAATAGTATTCCAGTTAGATGGACCTTGATATGAAAATGAATTTTGGCTAGTTGTGAGCCTATGATAGGAAGGAAGTGGATTTAGTCTATTGCGAGTGTTATACGCATGGTTAGGAAGAGCTAAACTATTAGAACTATGCTTCTTAAACATAGAGATACCTAAAGAAAACTTGTAAATATCTTGCACTGTCAGAATCTTAGTATTATAAAATAGTGGTTTAGTGTGGGTTGAATAATTAGAACCAGTGACAATTCTTATCAATTTTTTTTAATTAAAATGAGAGGAGATAAATGTACATGTGGGGAACATCACCATATATTTATAGCATATATTAGATATGGATATCATTTAAACAAAAAATTTTGTTATTTTTATTTTACTACAAACAATATAGTGAATGTAAATAAATTTTCTTCTAACTTGATTATAATTTTCATAAGTTGTGTAAGCTTTGAAGACAATTAAAGCAATGATGCTGGCTGATTGACCACGCCCACCTACACCCAGTTAAGGGCACCGTTCCCAGATTTTGAAAGTTTTTTTATTATTGAAGCTACGGTTGTGAAACTTTGTTCACATATATAAAATGAATTCTAAAATGTTTTTGTGTCATAACATTTTTTCGATTCGACCCATAGAAAACGAGTTATTCGAATTTCGAACAAATTTCGAACAGTGTGTAAATTAATAAATGGATTATGGTTTTTTGCATCAGATTCTCCACAAGATTCTCTATAATTTGTGGAAGCGTTTTTTCGATTTTTCGAATTATTGGAATTTTTAGTGAAACAAAAAAATAGTTGAAAAAATATAAATTTCAAAATTCAATATTTTGAAAAAAAAAATCGAAAATTAAATAAAACTCTTTCAGAGTTTGTAGAGAATTCCGGGGAGAATCGAATGCAAAAAACCGCAAAGCCGTAGCCTCTACCAAAAAAAGCCTTATGTTTTTGAATTACATGATTTGTAGATATCTGAAGTAACGAGTAATCTCCCATTCAAAATTTGATAATCTGGCACGCAGCATACTACTCTCGCGAAGGTCTGCGGGTAAGTGAGGAATATTTCTTTGCAAACCTTAGTAGGCGTATTATTAGTGGTAGGTTAGATACCAGATAAAGCGAGATAATTAATTATTACGAATTATAATTGGCTGAGAGTTGGTTTTTAGAGTACATATTAACTCCCTACCCCCCGGCCCTCTTTTCCCTTTCTCCCTCTCCCCAGGGGGGTTAGAGTTTTGCACACACTATAAAAAAGGTTATAAAGCAACTATTTACACAATTACACGATAAAAAAAATGATAAAATTTTGAGATTTCTTCGGGGACGGTCCCCTTAACAATAAACATTTAGTAGTTACCTTAACTTGACGGTTGCTGCACTTACTGTTGGAATTTTAGTTTAAATGTATTACACACTCTTTATATGTTTAATGTTAACTTCCTGTTAGACTAGCTCAGCTATATTAATTACCTATTGTTTAACAAACAATGTATTACTTTTATGAGAAACGGATTTAAGGTTTAAAGTCCATTACAAGTTCCGGTGAGTGTTAAATACCACCGCAGGTCAATTCTTAAGTTAATCGGTTCTTTACATTACTCAGTGAGAGATGTGTTCCACTCATCTCTCCAATAGACTTCTATCTGTATAACATATTACTCTTTAAATAAACTCTATGTCTTAACGTTGTTAACCCACTATAATTTAACCTAATTCTAACAGGTTATGGGCCCAGTGAACGATAAGAGTTTATAAATCAAATTATGTTTAAATAATTTAGAAGTTTATTACAGTAATCAAGTAAAACGAAGTACAGTGAAAAAAGTGTTAAACTAAATGAAACATATACGCACGAACGTTTGTGTAAGCATATCTTGCTAATGCGCTATTGAGGTCAATAATACTGACTGCTATAGCGATATGTAATTGTTTTTTATAGTATAATTATTTATTATTCTGTGCGGAATAGGTGTCAAGAGAGGTCACAAATTACCTTTAAATCTGTGAACTTATCCTTTGGTAAACAGTCTTTCAACAAAAGGTTCTTGCGAACTAAGACTTGTGTTGCTGTTCCAATTTGAATAATTACTAATTATATTCTGTGAAGTTATTCTTATGAATTAGAATAGTTATTCCTGAGTAAATATCAATTCAGTTAAACAGTAAATCAATTTAACTGCTTTGTTTGTTTATGTTTGTTAAGTATTGAATGATAATAAATACTTGAAAATATGTCTTCAAATAAGTTACCGGGGATTGTTCCCCTAGACGGAAATAATAACCCCACATGGAGGGTACAAATGAAGATGTATCTCTTAAGAGAGAAACTGATGGATTTTGCTGATGGATCTAAATCAGTTCCAATAGATTCAGCTTCAACTGAGGTTAAGGCTGCCTATGCTAATAACAAGAATAAAGCTCTGGCAGATATAGTACTATCTATTTCACCGGATCAATTGTACTTAGTTGGACAACCCACGGATCCACACGCTGTCTGGACCACCCTTCAAGAAACGTTTCAGAAAAACACGTGGGCGAACAAATTTCGTCTGAAGAAGAAGCTTTACAACTTAAAATTGAAATCTCCCGAACTACTCAACTCCCATTTGAAAGAACTAACTGAAGTTTTTCAAGAGCTTGCCTTGTTGAATCAAGTAATCAGTGAAGAGGATAAAGTTATTTGTCTCCTATCATCACTACCAGAGCAGTTTGAAGTGCTTGTTACTGCACTTGAAGCTCAGACAGACATCCCTAAATAGATTACCGTAGCTGACACACTCCGGAGAGAAGCTGAAAAGTTGAGTATTAAATCCAATGATGGTTTGGCATTATCAAATACTCAGATTGATGCTGCAGTAAATAAACAGTCAATCAAGTGTCATTTTTGTAAAAAATTAGGACACGTGAAGAAAGACTGCTTTAAATTTAAACGGTATTCTCAAACTAACAGAACTCAAAATCAGCCAAATGATGTAAACGAATGTAACCTTTGATGAATCAGTTTCATCTAAGATTGAGACCCCTCAACTGATTGAGACCCCTACCTCTCCACTGGTGTTCCCTTCAGAAGATTCAGAACCTGCAGGGCCTGAGAATCAAACTCCTGAAAATAATCCTCCAATAATCCTTCCTGAGGCGCAACCTGTACCAGCTATCAGTCCTGATGAGGATCTTGGACGATCGTCTAGAATTCGTCGAGCTCCTGTTAGATACGGTAGTTGGGATTATAGCCATGATCAGTTTGAGGAGGAGGGTTTATTAGTAAATGGGAATATCAATATCGAACCTAGGTCGGTATCTGAGGCTCTTAATAGCGGTTCTGAATCCTCTAAATGGAAACTTGCCATGGAGAGGGAATTAAATGCTTTTGAGAAACATAAAGTTTTTGAACTCGTAAAACCTACCTCAGACTTAAACATCATGAACTCTAAATGGGTGTTTAAAAAGAAAAAAGGATCTGATGGTAGAGTGTCTTCATATAAAGCTAGATTAGTCGCTCAGGGTTTTTTTACAGAGACCTGGAATCGACTATGATGAAATTTTTGCTCCTGTAGTTAGATTCGAATCGGTGCGAACCATGTTATCTTTAGCTACTAAACAAAATTATTTGTACATCATTTGGATGTCAATTCTGCTTTTTTAAATGGGGATCTTAAAGAAAACGTTTATATTATACAGCCTCCTGGCTATGCTATTCCAGGAAAAGAAGATTTAGTATGTAAACTAAATAAATCTATGTATGGGTTAAAACAATCACCCAAATGTTGGAATGATGCGTTGGATGCATATCTTAAATCCTTAGGATAAATTCAGTCCTCTTGTGACTCATGTATTTATGTTAAAGTAATCAATAACTCACCATGCTTCATTTCTGTGTATGTAGATGATATTATTGTAGCATGTAAGAACTATGATGACCTGACTAAAATCAAGACTGATTTAAGTGCTAAATTTGAGATGAAAGACTTAGGAAAATTATCCTATTTCTTAGGCATAAAAGTCGTACAAGACGAAAATAAAATATCATTAAATCAATCTTCATTTGTCAACGAGTTATTAGATAGATTTGAATTCAATAATTGTAAACCTGTTTCAACACCTGCTGATGTTAATTTTCATTTGGAACCAACTACTGATGATTGTGAACTAGTAGATAAAACTAAATATCAGTCAGCTGTAGGTGCCTTATTGTATCTATCTACTAAAACTAGACCGGACATAACTTATGCAGTTGGAAATGTCTCTAAATTTTGTTCCAATCCAAACACTAAGCACTGGTCTGCAATTAAGAGAATATTTAGATACCTAAAGGGCACACCTGATCTTGGCATTACATATGGTAATGAAGATTCTGAGTTGATAGGTTATTCTGATGCCGACTGGGCAGGTAACAGAGTTGATAGGAAAAGTACTTCTGGCCAATGCTTTCTGTTAAATAATTCCATTATTTCTTGGCGCTCTGTGAAACAGTCATGTGTTGCTTTATCAACGGCTGAAGCTGAATATGTTTCCCTCTCTGGTGCCTCCCAAGAAGCTGTATTTCTAAATAAATTACTATTAGATCTTAAAGTACCTAATAAGAATCCTATAGTTTTGTTTGAGGATAATCAGTCAGATATTTGTATTGCTAAAAATGCTAGAAATCATCCTAGATCGAAACACATTGATATTAAATTTCATTACATTAGAGATCTTGTTGCTTCAAACATAATTAAACTTGTGTATTGCCCCAGTGAAACTATGCTTGCTGACATATTCACTAAACCGTTGCCTACTGATAGATTTACTAAATTAGTTGAATTAATAGGCATGAAAAATATATAATGTCGTGTGAGGAGGAGTGTTGGAATTTTAGTTTAAATGTATTACACACTCTTTATATGTTTAATGTTAACTTCCTGTTAGACTAGCTCAGCTATATTAATTACCTATTGTTTAACAAACAATGTATTACTTTTATGAGAAACGGATTTAAGGTTTAAAGTCCATTACAAGTTCCGGTGAGTGTTAAATACCACCGCAGGTCAATTCTTAAGTTAGTCGGTTCTTTACATTACTCAGTGAGAGATGTGTTCCACTCATCTCTCCAATAGACTTCTATCTGTATAACATATTACTCTTTAAATAAACTCTATGTCTTAACGTTGTTAACCCACTATAATTTAACCTAATTCTAACACATAGAGCTCTCAAGTTTCGTTGCGTTTTTAATTTTGCAACCTTTAACTTCTTTCGTAGTCACTAGTTAATTAAAATCATTAGGAAATAATTCGTAACTCTTTAAGAATACTGGGTAGGTACCTATATGGTGTGTTCATTGAACGTTAATCAATAATAGGTAGGTTCATAACGTTCATTCTTAAATTGAATCATTAATTATAAATTTGATTAGTAGCGTGATTTTGTGAACCTTCGTAATGGTGTACCTACTAATTAAATTTGTCATCAATTATGATAAGGGTGAGTGGACTAAGTTCCAAATTTTTGGTCAGTTTCCGTTTCACATCTTCGAAGTTAGGTAGGTCATACATATAAGAAAAATTGTATCGAGCCTACCTATAGTTAGCTAATAATAATTAGTATTTTCTTTTAATTAATAACTACCTATCCGTGATGCCTGCAGGTTTCCTGGATACCAATTTAAATAAAACAATCAGTATTAGGTACCGTATATAGTTTTTTTAATATGAACGAAGTTCATATTAAAACTAATTTGATTTATATAAGGTTGAATCCTAACCCATATTTCAGAGGCTGGAAAGTTATAAGCCAATTTTGAGCCCAAGTTTCACAAAAATTCTGAGCCAAGCAAATTTTGGTTCATTTTTTGAAGATTTCAAGCCAAAATTAACGCGGAAACATAGTAATCACAGAATATTGAATAATGTTCTATTGTATTCAATGTTCTATGATAGGAATTCATTCAAAATTTTAAGGAGTAGGAAGGTAATTGACCTTCTGAAATGTAAGCCAATTAATTGGCTTACATTTCAAAAGGTTTAAACTCAGAAAACCTGTAGGTGTGTATGTAATTGACTTATTGGTTTAAAATTTTGAATTAATTCCTATGTTCCAATCTTCCCATATCAATACTGCCTTGAAATCTCCAAAAATGAGTTAAAATATGATTGGCCCATATTACCAAGTGCCACATTTAAAAGTGTGGATAAAGTCGCCAGAATATTGGTGACTTTGGAGGGCGAGAGTGACAATAAGTTGAAACCCCCTATGCTGCTGAGACTTTCCTGTCTCACTTTGAAACACGGTTTTGTACACAAAACATGGAAAAGTCTGCTAATAAAAATTACTATTTTTCTGTCATAATTAAACTGAAATTGTGACAGTTAAAGCTGTCACAGGAAATGTGTTAAAGAAGAAATTTGACATCCTAGTGAAGATTTTACACTTGAAAACATTCTTTGGCTTCATGCCAGACTGTATGTCATGGTAAATTCCACGACTTGTAGGTTTAATATTTTTCTCCTTTGAAAATAATATTCTGGCAAAGTCGGTGGATTTTTAGCTATTTATTCCAATGTTACAATAATGATTAGCGGAGGATAAATTGGGGAAATGTTGGTGGATCAACCAAATTACTGGAAATTGTTAGTGGATATTTTCAACTTTTTGAAAAAGTCAGTGGGACTTTGTGCACCAAATACAGACTGGGCTTCATGTGTATCTCTTGAGCCTATTAGTATTTTACGATTTATTTACTGGATTTTTCAACATATTTGACCTCTCGCTCTTCAAAGTTGCCAATATGACGACTTTATCCACACTTTGAAATATGAAGCATCCTGGTGTGGCTCAGAACTTTTGGGAAAGTTTGTTAGAAAGTTGGCTTGCAGTTAGCCAGCCTCTGAAAATGGTACCTTACTAGTTAAATAATGTTCACAATGTACCTAGTAAGTAGTAACCTCTAGTACTGGCTAGTAACGCACACAACTTACCTCGATTGTCCCTACAATATTTCAATTCTATTTCCCTCTTTTGAATCCAAAGGCGCAACAACGCACTTTTAAATAGAAATTGTTTAGAGTAGTTTATCTTATTGTAGTATAATATTCTTGGTATACTATCTAGTGCAAACACTGAAAGGGTGTCCAAAAATATATTGAAAGTATTTAGACATTCAAAGATGCTATATAATTCAGAATGCATATTTCAGGTCGACATTAATTCAACATAGAATAAATTTAATATCATGCACTGCAGTAGGTTTTTTCACTCTCTTTTGGAGTGTGCTGTTATTTTCTTTTCTTTCTGTCTTTCAATCTTTTGTTTTTTTGGTGTACGCGCGGCGCGGCCTTAGCATTCACCTTAGAGCTATTAACCTTAACCTATACCTCAAAAGTTTGTTCACAAACCTAGTCGCTGGCGCACGAGAACCAGCTCTCACTTTTAACGAAATGACTTTTCGATATTTTTTTTTTCAAAAAACACCTTTATTTTATATTTACACATTCAATGGTAAACGACAAAAATACTTTTAGATTTAAAACAAAAGTAACAAGAAAAGATACGAAACAAATATTTCTTAATGTATTATTGCACAGGCATTGGGCAGTAGGAAGCTTGGTATGCGCAAACATTTTCGCTCATCTCACTAAGTCGCTAAGGGTTACAGTTAACTGATTATAGTGTAAAGTTCACCTTTTTGTACTCAAACACGGTAACCGGTCAATTCACCGAAAACACTTTCGCCGAAAACACATTTGCCGCGCGACACATTCGCCGAAAAAACATGTTTATTTAAAAAGTTAATTAAATTTATCTCATAAGTCCAGATGAAATTACTTATAGATGAACTTACATATAAGTGTATAAATTACTTTACAATATTCTACATAATTATAGGTTAAACTTTATGGTATTCACGTTAACTTAATTATCTCATATAATGTTATTACTGCTTTATTTGTGACAGTTTATTAACTCTATATGTTAATTCTTTTTTTTTCTGTGTACAAATATCAGTTACAAAAGAAAACTATTTTTTTGTATTAGTCTCACTTTATTTTAATCCTACTATTTATGTACATACATTGTCATTACATACAGTGAGTCGCTCATGAAGCTTTACAAGGTGACCCACAAAAAGTCTACCAACTTTAAATTCATATATTTCAATAGCTATTGAAGTTACAGTTAAAACAGATCTATTTCTAGGTTTTAATAATATTCATATAACTATTCCTTTTATAAAATATTGACAATGTGGAGAAATTTACCTGATTACAATAAGGATTACAAAATCAATTTTGTTCAGCAACACCTTCTAAAAAATAGAAAAGTTTATGTTAAAATAAATGGATTAGATAGTCATTATTTAATAAATACTACTAAATTTATTTAGAAACTTTAATATTGGGACTAAGAACAAGCATTTATATGGCATTAAAACCTGACAATTTATTTCCGTTTAATTTATAGGTAATAAAAAATTTGATCAATTTTAAATAATCATTCAACACAGGATGTTCAACAAAATTAAATTTTTGTAAAAATTCATATTTTCGGCGAATGTGTCGTTCGGCGAATGTGTCTCGCGGCGAATGTGTTTTCGGCGAATGTGTTTTCGGCGAATTGACCTAGAACCCTCAAACACACCAGTGCATCTCGTGACTTTGGAGAGCTCTGATAATACACCTAATATATGTGAATAAACCCATCGATATGGAACCAGACACGGTGATGGTTTTGTTTTACCATTTTTCATTAGGTCGAGGAGTCAGAATTGTATTTCTTACGTTGGTCTTCAGCTGTGGAATTCTTTACCTGCTTTACCTCTCTTTCTTCTTTTAAAAGTAACTTGAAATGCCGATTCATTGATTCATATTAGAATGTTAATTCATTTAGGAATCACTACTATATATAAAATTTTCTTATATTTCCTTATCTTTTTATATAATAATCATACTGTTCTTTTCATCAATCACGTTATTATATAGATGTGCTATCTAGTTTATATATATTCCATGTACCATTAGTTCATGCTTTTTTATTTTCTATACATGTAGGTTTCCCTAAAAGCTGAATCTCAGTTTCCCGGGCCTTGAATACTTTAGTCACTCATTATGATTGTAATCTTCTTCATTTGTATTTTATTTTGTTCTTGAATAAATTGATTCATTAAATGCACATAATATGATTATCTTACCATTTGTCACTGTTATTTCTGTCTAATCATATGTAATTAAGTTAAAAAGTTAAAGTTATGAAAAAAACACAGCTTGTAAATCGATTTAAAATTAAAGTTATATTATTTTTCCATTAATACTGGCGCGCCCGTGCCAGTATTTAGGTTACTAGAGTTAAAGAAAATGAGTCTTAGACTTCACCTTAAAACATTTATAATATTTTAAAGACAATAATTACAAATTATTATCTTTAATGTTTAACAAATATATTTGTTTCAAACTAATCAGTCGGTATTGATTCATCCTTCAGAAGATGAAGATTATATTATTTTATAGTAATGAAGAATTTACTTGAAAACAATATGAGGTTACCTGTACTATGCCACCATTAGAATAGTAATGAATTGATAAATTGCCAGTGACGTTCCAGGATTAGTAAATTATGTAGTTTAAGTTAGAAACTGAGCATGAATGTTAAGAAAAAATATCAAGATTGTTGATATGATATTACGAATAATCCATTTTCCAGTAGTAAAATAGGAATGGCAAAAGGACACCACAAGGACCCTCAATTACCTCTCTGTTTTATGGGTTTCATTAATATATTACAGAACTGCATGTACACTGAGTGTAAAGAACTATCAAAAAGAAGGAGATTATATTTATGTAAAAAAGTGATTATCGTGATAAGTATAATATTTTCTTAATTTTTTTATGCTTTCTTTTAAAATTAACCGCAGCTTATATACGTAAGTTGTAGGATACTGGAGGAATAATTAGATATGTTATGGATATGTCTACATTAAATAAACTTCAGGAAAAATAAAATAACCATAGTGCAATTATATAAAAAAATGTATTGAACATTTATTTACAGTAAAATCATGAATCAGTAGACGCCTCCAACTTGTGCACAAGAACTAATTTAGGTAGGCTCCAATCATTTTGACGGGGAAATGTCACTAACTGGGAAGTTTGGTCAGTCAAATTGTAATTTACAGTCAGATTTCTATTTATGGAATTTACAAGGATGTTCACCAAAGACTGAATATTGTGAAAGAAGTGCATCTCATTTATTTGAGAATGATAATTCAGGCATGGAATGAATTTTTTGCAGAAATCAAAAAATATATCATCGGTGTTATATGCTATATTCTGCAAGATCTTTAGTATTCTTAAATTTGGACATTTTCGGCAGATTTCCCCTTCCACGCCTCTCAACAAAGAAAATGAAGTAGATAATGAATGTAGGGTATAAGACAAAAATATATCCCTTATCATATAAGAAGTTTCGATAGAAACTTCAGAATCAGAATAATCTCCCAAGGAAACTACTTCGCTACTAATTCTGGGCAATTCAGTGTCATTGATATCCTTTGATAAATTGAATTCTCCAATCAATATAACATTACGTAGATTCTTACATTTACCCAATTGTCTCAGCAATGGCAAAGTTATATCCCCCTCGAAACTGAATTCCAATAAAGTTTCTTTGTAGTTATTCACAATCCTCTCCATTACCGTAGTTTCTTTTCCACTATTGATTAAGCTGTCTGTGTAGCGGAATATGCGATCATAATCAACCACTTTATGTTTTGGAGTAAAGATAAACATGGCTTTGGGAAGTTGGTTGTCGGTAATAAACAAGCAATTACCAACGTGACTACTTAATACAATCATTCTGTTATCAATCATTTCAAAAAGTTCAGTTACCTGATGAGAGCACCTCGGCATCTCTATAGTCAGAGTTTCAATGCATTTTGAATATATTACTTCTCTTAGTAAGGTCTTTGAACACCAAAGTCTTGCAGAAAAATTCTCAGAGAATCCTTCGAATTCACCCTTCTGAAAATAAAATGCAAATTATTTGTTTAACTCAAAAAATGAAATACAGACAAAATAGTAGTCTATTTAAATATATAATTAGGCTGAATTAGAATTATGTTTCACGAAATATAACAGGTATCTTACATTAATAATTAAGAGATTGGAAATAATTAGTTAAGACAGTCAAGAATATGTACTATATGGAAACATAAATTACGACATGATAAATAATCATATCGATATTAATATATTATAAAATAATCATAAATAATAATAAACAATGAAGATCGGATTTACAGAAGATATAACACTTACTTCTAACATTATATTTATCTTTGTATTTTTAAGATTATATAGCCATGATATTGGATAAATATTTTTCATATGCTAAGGTATAGATACGGTTTACTATCAAAAAAAATTCCGCTTAATTTTGTAAGCAAATTGCATTTGTAAGCTAGTGTATATTTTCATCATTAATTAAATATTTGTTTTATCCAGACTAGGGTGGAGGGGTGAGTTAGCGTGAGTGTGACGTCATGACGTAACTAAAACTAACTAACAACATATCATGACTAGAACAACATATCATGACTTATATTATTAGAAATGTCAGTAATACAGTGATTAGAAATGGTAATTTAAACTAGTGTTTCCATATATAACATAGATAGCTCGTAGTTGTCTAGAAATTTAATTACGAAATATCTTACGGATATGAAGATTCTTTTTCTCCACACTCTGTCGTTTGCCAGCCTATTGAATTTTTGCGAAACTCTCGCCAATTCGGATCTATCGGTCAGTCCTTCCATATTTTCTAAAATCATCCAAATGAGTTCATCTGGAAGTCCATCAAAATAGCTCTGAAAAAAAGGAAAAAGTCAAGAATAATTCAACTTCTTATAGTTTTAAATGGACCAAAGTTATTAAAAATGTTGATGTTTAATATGTATTTCGATGAATGATAATATAATGAATTGCAAACGTACGATCATTCCTCTGAAATATGAAGAATTCCTTAGAAAAATTTTGGAAACAGGTTCAATGAATTTTTAAAGAGGAAGTAAACTCAAAATATGCCTTCGATAAATTAGACAGAATCACAATATTTAATTATGAAATTTCCGTAAATTCAAATAGTTTTATAGTAATAATATGTTATGGAATTATTAAAGTTTGGTTTTGAACTGTTATTGATTAATGCAGTACTTATTTAATTATACATATTGTTAATCGAATTCAAAAGATTATATGATAATTTTAGAATCTACAGTTACGTCAAACAAATTTGTGAATGGAATAAGAATATCAATATATTGGTAAAGTATATATACCAAATACAATTATAAAATAACAATTTAGATTAGATTTGAAAAATTGGAATAATCAATAAATAGATTGAAATAAGGGTACGTCCACATCGGAGCGGCGCGAGCGGAGCACCATTAATGTTGTTTGGTATGAGAATGAGAGAGAATGAGAATATTTATTCAGAAATGCATAACTTATAAGGAATATCATATATTTATCTGAAGCCCGTCCTGGTACTCTTTATTTGAGTATTATTGGGCAATTAAAAAATTTATTGGGCAAAAAAAATGATTCGTAAGCAGAGAGGCTTGGCTGTTCAAATTGCGAGCGGCGCGGAAATGAGCGCAGCAGCATTGAGCGGTGCCGCAGCTCTATTTTTGACGCTAGCGGCAAAGAGATTAGGAAAGTTTCCCTTCCTCTATTTTCTGTTGGATAAAAGAAAACATTATGCTGAGCGATGACTAAATTAATATTTATAGTGGTGAAAAGAAAAAATATCGTTGAATACAGTAAAGTTCCATTGTATGGAATTCATGTTATATAGAAAACAAAAAAATTTTAAATACATAATATATTGAATATTGTAAAATGTATTTATTTGAATAGTTAATCGTTTGTAGGTAAAAATTAAGAAGAAACTCTTTTTTACATTTGCAGAACAAACTTGTTTAAAAAACTATATATAAAAATATACCCTATATAATGGCAGCTGTTTGTGAAATAGTAATTGGATGAAAAGAAAAAGAAGTTCCTTTTGAATTGAAGCTATCATTAAATTTATTTGGTAATTAAAGTGACTGAATACATAGTTTAATTTATATCTATTTATATTCTCTCATGTTGATGGGGTAGTTACATTCAATATAGAGAGTTCAAATTTTATGGACTCACTATATTCACAGATCATTAAATATAGGGAGATGTTTATATTATAAATAGGGAGATGTTTATTATATATAGGGAGATGTTTATTATAAATAGAAAAAAGAATCGAAGTCGGAACTAAAATATTTCGAGCAAACTGAACAGTGACTTATTAACTGTACGGTCTCAACGGCACAGGTTAATCCCCTGACCGCTGACCACTGACCGCTGACCAACATAAAGTATTGAGTCAAATTGAGAGGTATAATCCACTGACCGCTGACCAAATAAATGTATTGAGTCAAATGGAAAGGTATAATCCACTGACCGCTGACCAACTGAATTTATTGAGTCAAATTGAAGGTTATAATCCACTGACCGCTGACCAATTCAAAGTACTGGATCATATATTATATATTAATATCCATTGACGCCCGAAGGAGATAAAGAGCCCTGACCACTGACCAGGGGTATAATTCCCTGACCACTGACCGGGGTATAATTCCCTGACCACTGACCAAAATAAAAGTATCCTGACCACTGACCGGGGTATAATTCCCTGACCACTGACCAAAATAAAAGTGTCCTGACCACTGACCGGGGTATAATTCCCTGACCACTGACCAGAATCAAAGTGTCCTGACCACTGACCGGGAGTATAATTCCCTGACCACTGACCAAAATTGAATTGTCCTGACCACTGACCAAAATTGAATTGTCCTGACCACTGACCGGGGTATATTTCCCTGACCACTGACCAATATTAAAATTTACTGACCACTGACAGTGGTATAATTCCCTGACCACTGACCAAAGTTAAAATGTCCTGACCACTGACCAGGGTATAATTCTCTGACCACTGACCAAAATTAAAATGCCCTGACCACTGACCAGAGGGATAAGTCTGACCACTGACCAAAAATAAGATGTACTGACCATTGACCAGAGGTATAATTCCCTGACCACTGACCAAAATAAAAATTTACTGACCACTGACCGGGGTAAAATTCCCTGACCACTGACCAAAGTTAAAGTGTCCTGACCACTGACCGGGGCTATAATTCCCTGACCACTGACCAAAATTGAATTGTCCTGACCACTGACCGGGGTATAATTCCCTGACCACTGACCAAAACTGAATTGTCCTGACCACTGACCGGGGGTATAATTCCCTGACCACTGACCAAAATTGAATTGTCCTGACCACTGACCGGGGTATATTTCCCTGACCACTGACCAAAATTATAATTTACTGACCACTGACCGGGGTATAATTCCCTGACCACTGACCAAAATTAAAATTTACTGACAACTGACCGGGGTATAATTCCCTGACCATTGACCATAATAAAAGTGTCCTGACCACTGACCGGTGGTATAATTCCCTGACCACTGACCAAAATTAAAATTTACTGACCACTGACCGGGGTATAATTCCCTGACCACTGACCAAAATTAAAGTGTCCTGACCATTGACCGAGGTATAATTCCCTGACCACTGACCAAAATTAAAATTTACTGACCACTGACCGGGGAATAATTTCCTGACCACTGACCAAAGTTGAATTGTACTGACCACTGACCGGGGATATACCTAATTCCCTGACCACTGACCAAAATCAAAGTGTGCTGACCACTGACCAAAATCAAAGTGTGCTGACCACTGACCGGGATATAGTTCCCTGACCACTGACCAAAATTGAATTGTCCTGACCACTGACCGGGGTATAATTCCCTGACCACTGACCAAAATTAAAATTTACTGACCACTTACCGGGGTATAATTCCCTGACCACTGACCGGGGTATAATTCCCTGACCACTGACCAAAATTGAATTGTCCTGACCACTGACCGGGGTATATTTCCCTGACCACTGACCGAAATTAAAATTTACTGACCACTGACCGTGGTATAATTCCCTGACCACTGACCAAAATTAAAGTGACCTGACCATTGACCGGGGTATATTTCCCTGACCACTGACCAAAATTAAAATTTACTGACCACTGACCGTGGTATAATTCCCTGACCACTGACCAAAGTTAAATTGTCCTGACCATTGACCGCGGTATAATTCCCTGACCACTGACCAAAATTAAAGTGTCCTGACCATTGACCGAGGTATAATTCCCTGACCACTGACCAAAATTAAAATTTACTGACCGGTGTATAATTTCCTGACCACTGACCAAAATTGAATTGTACTGACCACTGACCGGGGGTATATTTCCCTGACCACTGACCAAAATTGAATTGTCCTGACCACTGACCGGGGTATATTTCCCTGACCACTGACCAAAATTAAAATTTACTGACCACTGACCGGGGTATAATTCTCTGACCACTGACCAAAATTGAATTGTCCTGACCACTGACCGGGGTATATTTCCCTGACCACTGACCAAAATTAAAATTTACTGACCACTGACCGTGGTATAATTCCCTGACCACTGACCAAAGTTAAATTGTCCTGACCATTGACCGGGGTATAATTCCCTGACCACTGACTAAAATTACAGTGTCCTGACCATTGACCGAGGTATAATTCCCTGACCACTGACCAAAATTAAAATTTACTGACCACTGACCGGTGAATAATTTCCTGACCACTGACCAAAGTTGAATTGTCCTGACCACTGACCGGGGATACACCTAATTCCCTGACCACTGACCAAAATCAAAGTGTGCTGACCACTGACCAAAATCAAAGTGTGCTGACCACTGACCGGGATATAGTTCCCTGACCACTGACCAAAATTGAATTGTCCTGACCACTGACCGGGGTATAATTCCCTGACCACTGACCAAAATTAAAATTTACTGACCACTTACCGGGGTATAATTCCCTGACCACTGACCGGGGTATAATTCCCTGACCACTGACCAAAATTGAATTGTCCTGACCACTGACCGGGGTATATTTCCCTGACCACTGACCGAAATTAAAATTTACTGACCACTGACCGTGGTATAATTCCCTGACCACTGACATTAAAGTGACCTGACCACTGACCGGGGTATAATTCTCTGACCACTGACCAAAATTGAATTGTCCTGACCACTGACCGGGGTATATTTCCCTGACCACTGACCAAAATTAAAGTGTCCTGACCATTGACCGAGGTATAATTCCCTGACCACTGACCAAAATTAAAATTTACTGACCGGGGTATAATTTCCTGACCACTGACCAAAATTGAATTGTACTGACCACTGACCGGGGGTATATTTTCCTGACCACTGACCAAAATTGAATTGTCCTGACCACTGACCGGGGTATATTTCCCTGACCACTGACCAAAAGTAAAATTTACTGACCACTGACCGGGGTTATAATTTCCTGACCACTGACCAAAATTGAATTGTCCTGACCACTGACCGGGGTATAATTTCCTGACCACTGACCAAAATTAAAATTTACTGACCACCGACTGGGGTATAATTCCCTGGCCACTGACCAAAATGAAAGTGACCTGACCACTGACCGGGGGTATAATTCTCTGAACACTGACCAAAATTGAATTGTCCTGACCACTGACTGGGGTAAAATTCCCTGACCACTGACCGGGGTATAATTCCCTGACCACTGACCAAAATAAAAGTATCCTGACCACTGACCGGGGTATAATTCCCTGACCACTGACAGGGGTATAATTCCCTGACCACTGACCAAAATAAAAGTATCCTGACCACTGACCGGGGTATAATTCCCTGACCACTGACCAAAACAAAAGTATCCTGACCACTGACCGGGGTATAATTCCCTGACCACTGACCAAAATTAAAGTGTACTGACCACTGACCGTGGTATAATTCCCTGACCACTGACCAAAATTAAAATTTACTGTCCACTGACCGGGGTATAATTCCATGACCACTGACCAAAATTGAAGTGACCTGACCACTGACCAAAATTGAATTGTCCTGACCACTGACCGTTGTATAATTCCCTGACCACTGACCAAAGTTAAAATGTCCTGACCACTGACCGGGGTATAATTCCCTGATCACTGACCAAAATTAAAATTTACTGACCACTGACCGTGGTATAATTCCCTGACCACTGACCAAAATTAAAATTTACTGACCACTGACCGGGGTATAATTCCATGACCACTGACCAAAATTAAAGTGACCTGACCACTGACCAAAATTGAATTGTCCTGACCACTGACCGTTGTATAATTCCCTGACCACTGACCAAAGTTAAAATGTCCTGACCACTGACCGGGGTATAATTCCCTGATCACTGACCAAAATTAAAATTTACTGACCACTGACCGTGGTATAATTCCCTGACCACTGACCAAAGTTAAATTGTCCTGACCATTGACCGGGGTATAATTCCCTGACCACTGACCAAAATTAAAGTGTACTGACCACTGACCGGGGTATAATTCCCGGACCACTGACCGAGGTATAATTCCCTGACCACTGACCGGGTTATAATTCTCTGACCACTGACCAAAATGAAAGTGTCCTGGCCACTGACCGGGGCCTGGCCATTACAATGCTGTAATTACATTCTCATCTTTGAAACATAATAATTCATTAAAAATAAATCTTAAATCGTGCCGTAGTCACCCAGCAAACATGAATGTATCTATTCGATGTCTAAACGTCTCTGTATAACCTCTCTTCCGACATCGAATACCAGTAACAAATTAGACATGGTGACATCAAGTAGACATCAATCCGATATCCGTTTGCACCGCTAAACCGCATCATATTAAGTATATTTGGCATCGAAGCGATACCGTTATAACAGCGTTGAATAGAAAGATAAATTACGACATCCAACATACATAGGGATTCTGCATCGAACAGACGCCTAATTATATATCTAATAAGCTTCGAAACGATATCCACTTGCATCCAATAAATTAAAAATGAAAAAACATTCTTTCATTGATATAACATACTGTTCGTTTAGATGCTTATCAATTTGATTAATGTTACATAATACTATATATAAATTAAATGGGAAGAAATGAAGTGATGTGTCAGGGAATCGTTCGTGGGTCCAACTGTCGTCGTGCCTGAATCTCTGTCACTTTGCCACCGTGGATGCATTTGACTAAAAAAAAAATTGATATTAAATGACCCGGTGATACTTAAAGATATTTTAAAGTGAATAAAACAATACAGGCAAGCACCGCTTTTATAACCAAAATCACAACTTATTCTTATTACAAATAGTAATGAGTTGGTCAAATTTTCATATAATTGTAACTCCTTAAAAATTTCGATCTCTATGAGTTCAAATTAAAGAAAATGTTTTGAGGCTACGACTTAGAATACAGATGAAAGCTCTGTGATGAAAGTTCAAAGTAATGAATGCATTAATTAAAATTTGACCATATATAAACTCTCACTCAGTAAATATAGGTCATAATAGCTGAGTAATTAGTCTGATATTTTGACTTATATAATTGTGTTTCATTGAACAATCATGAATTTTGTGCTCTGTGAAATAATTTTTAGCAATAGGGTATATGTTCCAAGTTATTAATAGGGTCTATATTTTCGAACACGTGACAAAGGAAAATATAATAATCATTATTTAACTACTATTTAATTCGTAACATAATAGCTGAAGGTATGATACCAATTGAAATAAAAGTTAAATAATGATTACGTATATATAGATTTATTGAGTCCGATTACCACTTTGAGTTTAATTATCTATAATGTGAATCACTGAATTTTAATCGTCTCATTTGCAGTTTTTGGCACTAGGTGAAAGCTCAAGTTATCGGATATGGGGTTCCGCATTTTACGTAGAAAAATTATTTATGTATTGATTTTTATTTCTAAACTTGAGTTTTACGCACTGGTATCATGGATATCAATTTAAGTAAGATTTTAATAATGATGATTATTATATTTATTTCTTACATATTCGAAAATGTGGAACCGTCTGATAACACAGAATTTACTCTAAAATGGAACATATTAAATAGCCCATCAACTATTAATTATTTACGTTTAGTAGATGTTTAACGTCTGTTTCGGAACCAAAATCCATGTCGCTGACGTTAAAAGGAAACGAAAAACAAGGGACTGGAAGAAGCAGTCAGAAAGGAAAGTGGCTCCATGGACAAAGTCACGACGCTCATGGATGCTAAAAAGCTACTCCGTGAATGCTGTCACTTACCGAAGAATGTGACAAAAATGATCACAAGCACCGGTGGCTGCACTCAAGGATGGAAGTGGGAAATGAATAGGTGATAGTAAATGAAATCTACGAGCTTACCTAACACAAAATCTAAGACCTCGTAATTGTAGAGCATAACCCTAGCGCTATCCTCTAAAATTGATTGAACAACGTTAAGACATAGAGTTTATTTAAAGAGTTTATATGTTATACAGAGAGAAGAATATTTAGAGATATTAGAGAATCACATCTCTCTCTGAGTAATGCAAAAACAGACTGCCTTCAGAAACTACAAGCAGTGTTATTTAACACTAGCCGGAAATATAAAGGACTTTAGACCTTACGTCCGTTTCTCATAAAAAGTAATACATGGTTATTTAAACAATAGGTAATTTAATATAGCTGAGCTAGTCTAACAGGAAGTTAATATTAAAACATATAACGAGTGTGTAATACATTTAACTAAAATTTCAACAGAAACATGGTAAACATAAAATAGACAATACATAATCCAAATTACAACAGTTTGGGACCCAAAGGACGCCACCCCCTTCTCTTCTATTCACCAAAGACAGCTCCAGGAACCCCTCAGGGCTTATTTATAATAAGCAGTTTAAAATAGATTCATCACCATTTCGTTTTCACGGTACTGGAGGAACACTGTCCAACAACCGATGTTCCAGTGTTGCTTAATTTTCGTTGATACAGTTCACAATCGCACTAGCGTGTCAATGCTCGATCGTACCTTTACAACTGCCGTAGTGTCGTTAGTCCCCTATAAGTATATTAATTATTGGGTATAGTTTAAAGGGAGCACTATGTATTTTATATAGAAAGGTACAATTCAATTGAATGTAAATAATTCCTACATTTCTTTACGTATTATAGAACAGGAAGATAAGAAAATGAATTTCCATATTTGGAACGATTTTTTTAAAACTACGTATCTGTTTTCGCACTTCTGGTCGAAGTATAAGTTCAGATATCGTTTGGAAACAGACATGCCGACGTCAAGATGATGCTGTTAAAACCATGTATCGGTTTTCATGTTTCTACTCGGAGTATAAATTTAGATATCATTTAGAAACGGACATTCCGATATCTACTATGAGTCGGAATGGTTGCTGAGTCGATACCCACCGTTAGCGCTACGAATTCGACAGCAAACGGCATCGAATCGACATTCATATGTTTGTTGGGCAGTGGTCAGGGTTATGTAAGTTTGGACATTGGTCAGGGAATTATACCGCTGGTCAATGGTCAGGACTTTCTAATGTTAGTTAGTGGTCAGAGAATTATACCCCGGTCAGTGGTCAGTACACTTTGATTTTGGTCAGTGATCAGGGAATTATACCCCCGGTCAGTGGTCAGGACACTTTGATTTTGGTCAGTGGTCAGGGAATTATACCCCCCCCCCCCCGGTCAGTGGTCAGAACACTTTTACTTCGGTCAGTGGTCAGGGAATTATACCCCGGTCAGTGGTCAGGACACTTTTATCTTGGTCAGTGGTCAGGGAATTATACCCCGGTCAGTGGTCAGGACAATTCAATTTTGGTCAGTGGTCAGGGAATTATACCCCTGGTCAGTGGTCAGTAAATTTTAATTTTGGTCAGTGGTCAGGGAATTATACCTCTGGTCAATGGTCAGTACATCTTATTTTTGGTCAGTGGTCAGGGATTTATCCCTCTGGTCAGTGGTCAGTAAATTTTAATTTTGTTAAGTGGTCAGGGAATTATACCACGGTCAGTGGTCAGGACATTTTAACTTTGGTCAGTGGTCAGGGAATTATACCACGGTCAGTGGTCAGTAAATTTTAATTTTGTTCAGTGGTCAGGGAATTATACCCCGGTCAATGGTCAGGACACTTTAATTTTTGTCAGTCGTCAGGGAATTATACCCTGGTCAGTGGTCAGTAAATTTTAATTTTGGTCAGTGGTCAGGGAGTTATACCCCGGTCAGTGGTCAGGACAATTCAATTTTGGTCAGTGGTCAGGGAATTATACCCCGGTCAGTGGTCAGGTAATTATACCCCGGTCAGTGGTCAGGATACTTTTATTTTGGTCAGTGGTCAGGGAATTATACCCCGGTCAGTGGTCAGGATACTTTTATTTTGGTCAGTGGTCAGGGAATTATACCCCGGTCAGTGGTCAGGGAATTATACCCCGGTCAGTGGTCAGGATACTTTTATTTTGGTCAGTGGTCAGGGAGTTATACCCCGGTCAGTGGTCAGGACAATTCAATTTTGGTCAGTGGTCAGAGAATTATACCCCCGGTCAGTGGTCAGGTCACTTTAATTTTGGTCAGTGGCCAGGGAATTATACCCCAGTCAGTGGTCAGTAAATTTTAATTTTGGTCAGTGGTCAGGAAATTATACCCCGGTCAGTGGTCAGGACAATTCAATTTTGGTCAGTGGTCAGGAAATTATACCCCGGTCAGTGGTCAGTAAATTTTAATTTTGGTCAGTGGTCAGGGAAATATACCTCGGTCAGTGGTCAGAACAATTCAATTTTGGTCAGTGGTCAGGGAAATATACCCCCGGTCAGTGGTCAGTACAATTCAATTTTGGTCAGTGGTCAGGAAATTATACCCCGGTCAGTAAATTTTAATTTTGGTCAGTGGTCAGGTAATTATACCTCGGTCAATGGTCAGGACACTTTAATTTTGGTCAGTGGTCAGGGAATTATACCCCGGTCAATGGTCAGGACAATTTAACTTTGGTCAGTGGTCAGGGAATTTTACCACGGTCAGTGGTCAGTAAATTTTAATTTTGGTCAGTGGTCAGGACAATTCAATTTTGGTCAGTGGTCAGAGAATTATACCCCGGTCAGTGGTCAGGTCACTTTAATTTTGGTCAGTGGTCAGGGAATTATACCACGGTCAGTGGTCAGTAAATTTTAATTTTGGTCAGTGGTCAGGGAATTATACCTCTGGTCAATGGTCAGTACATCTTATTTTTGGTCAGTGGTCAGACTTATCCCTCTGGTCAGTGGTCAGGGCATTTTAATTTTGGTCAGTGGTCAGAGAATTATACCCTGGTCAGTGGTCAGGACATTTTAACTTTGGTCAGTGGTCAGGGAATTATACCACTGTCAGTGGTCAGTAAATTTTAATATTGGTCCGTGGTCAGGGAAATATACCACGGTCAGTGGTCAGGACAATTCAATTTTGGTCAGTGGTCAGGACAATTCAATTTTGGTCAGTGGTCAGGGAATTATACTCCCGGTCAGTGGTCAGGACACTTTGATTCTGGTCAGTGGTCAGGGAATTATACCCTGGTCAGTGGTCAGGACACTTTTATTTTGGTCAGTGGTCAGGGAATTATACCCCGGTCAGTGGTCAGGACACTTTTATTTTGGTCAGTGGTCAGGGAATTATACCCCGGTCAGTGGCCAGGACACTTTTATTTTGGTCAGTGGCCAGGGAATTATACCCCAGTCAGTGGTCAGTAAATTTTAATTTTGGTCAGTGGTCAGGAAATTATACCCCGGTCAGTGGTCAGGACAATTCAATTTTGGTCAGTGGTCAGAAAATTATACCCCGGTCAGTGGTCAGTAAATTTTAATTTTGGTCAGTGGTCAGAGAAATATACCCCGGTCAGTGGTCAGGACAATTCAATTTTGGTCAGTGGTCAGGGAAATATACCCCCGGTCAGTGGTCAGTACAATTCAATTTTGGTCAGTGGTCAGGAAATTATACCCCGGTCAGTAAATTTTAATTTTGGTCAGTGGTCAGGGAATTATACCCCGGTCAATGGTCAGGACAATTTAACTTTGGTCAGTGGTCAGGGAATTATACCACGGTCAGTGGTCAGTAAATTTTAATTTTGGTCAGTGGTCAGGGAAATATACCCCGGTCAGTGGTCAGGACAATTCAATTTTGGTCAGTGGTCAGAGAATTATACCCCGGTCAGTGGTCAGGTCACTTTAATTTTGGTCAGTGGTCAGGGAATTATACCACGGTCAGTGGTCAGTAAATTTTAATTTCGGTCAGTGGTCAGGGAAATTTACCCCGGTCAGTGGTCAGGACAATTCAATTTTGGTCAGTGGTCAGGGAATTAATACCCCGGTCAGTGGTCAGGGAATTATACCCCGGTAAGTGGTCAGTAAATTTTAATTTTGGTCAGTGGTCAGAGAATTATACCCCGGTCAGTGGCCAGGACAATTCAATTTTGGTCAGTGGTCAGGGAACTATATCCCGGTCAGTGGTCAGCACACATTGATTTTGGTCAGTGGTCAGCACTCTTTGATTTTGGTCAGTGGTCAGGGAATTAGGTATATCCTCGGTCAGTGGTCAGGACAATTCAACTTTGGGCAGTGGTCAGGAAATTATTCCCCGGTCAGTGGTCAGTAAATTTTAATTTTGGTCAGTGGTCAGGGAATTATACCTCGGTCAATGGTCAGGACACTTTAATTTTGGTCAGTGGTCAGGGAATTATACCCCCGGTCAGTGGTCAGGACACTTTGATTTTGGTCAGTGGTCAGGGAATTATACCCCGGTCAGTGGTCAGTAAATTTTAATTTTGGTCAGTGGTCAGGGAATTATACCACCGGTCAGTGGTCAGGACACTTTTATTATGGTCAATGGTCAGGGAATTATACCCCGGTCAGTTGTCAGTAAATTTTAATTTTGGTCAGTGGTCAGGGAATTATACCTCGGTCAATGGTCAGGACACTTTAATTTTGGTCAGTGGTCAGGGAATTATACCCCGGTCAGTGGTCAGTAAATTATAATTTTGGTCAGTGGTCAGGGAAACATACCCCGGTCAGTGGTCAGGACAATTCAATTTTGGTCAGTGGTCAGGGAATTATACCCCCGGTCAGTGGTCAGGACAATTCAATTTTGGTCAGTGGTCAGGGAATTATACCCCGGTCAGTGGTCAGGACAATTCAATTTTGGTCAGTGGTCAGGGAATTATACCCCCGGTCAGTGGTCAGGACAATTCAATTTTGGTCAGTGGTCAGAGAATTATACCCCCGGTCACTGGTCAGGACACTTTAACTTTGGTCAGTGGTCAGGGAAATATACCCCGGTCAGTGGTCAGGACAATTCAATTTTGGTCAGTGGTCAGGACAATTCAATTTTGGTCAGTGGTCAGGGAATTATACTCCCGGTCAGTGGTCAGGACACTTTGATTCTGGTCAGTGGTCAGGGAATTATACCCCGGTCAGTGGTCAGGACACTTTTATTTTGGTCAGTGGTCAGGGAATTATACCCCGGTCAGTGGTCAGGACACTTTTATTTTGGTCAGTGGTCAGGGAATTATACCCCGGTCAGTGGTCAGGACACTTTTATTTTGGTCAGTGGTCAGGGAATTATACCCCGGTCAGTGGTCAGGGAATTATACCCCTGGTCAGTGGTCAGGGCTCTTTATCTCCTTCGGGCGTCAATGGATATTAATATATAATATATGACTCAGTACTTTGAATTGGTCAGCGGTCAGTGGATTATAACCTTCAATTTGACTCAATAAATTCAGTTGGTCAGCGGTCAGTGGATTATACCTTTCCATTTGACTCAATACATTTATTTGGTCAGCGGTCAGTGGATTATACCTCTCAATTTGACTCAATACTTTATGTTGGTCAGTGGTCAGCGGTCAGGGGATTAACCTGTGCCGGTCTCAACGCCATTGTGCAAGTCTTTAACCACAGATTGTAATCATAATTTCTGGACAAAAACAACTTTTACCGATCTTTAAATGTATTGATACAATTGATAAATGAACATTTTCGTACATTGCCCATTTCTCAATAGTTTAATATTTATGAAAGATAAAATAATTAGTAAATTTAGTCACAGAATACAGCGCACGTCAGCAAGCTAACGATATTGCATCAGAAATAAACCGACGCTCGAAATTCATACTGAACACACGTACAAAACATGTACTAAACAGAAATAATTATATAAATATATAATTTTATTATCAGTTCAATATCATAAATGAATATTTTGATTTTGAATAGCATATTAAGTTCAATATCATTTTCTTTATGTCGTTTTTGAATAATTAAAAATAAGTAATGTATCAATCGTAGGAAACTCAAAGGATACATCACGGTACGGACGATCCCGATGCCAAGTGTCGCTAGAAAATTGAAAATACTGTAGTGCGACATCTTCCTATATTCAATGATCTGTGCTATATTCCATATAATTGCTACTGTACTGTATTTAAAACCTTAAAAATGTATATATTTAAACATATTTGTACGTACCAAATTGTACGACAATACATATCTTCAAGGTAATACGAAACAGCACGGCAGTACGTAACTGCGCGGTAATACGTAACTGTGCGGTAATACGTAACTGCGCGGTAATACGTAACTGCGCGGTAATACGTAACTTACTCTATATTTTAATCATCAATTACAATCACTGATCGGAACAGTCTTTTCTATTTTCCAACTGTGAACGGTAGATGATTTCAACAGGTGATGAAAATCTACCTACTGCACTTAAACCAAATAACTGATATCTATGTTTGAAATGAAAATAAAGGAATATAAAGGTACATATATTCATGAACCTAACACTCGAATTAACGTGCGTGGTAGCTATAAAATAGATATATATTCAATAATTGAAATTATATATCATCTAATAAAGCTAATAAACTCACCTTGTTACTTTCAGCCATTGTGATGTTGTTATGTTCACAATTTAATTGTATTTATTTAGAACACACGTGGTTCTAAAATATGGAGTTCTTCAGGTCGGAGAGGTACTTCTTATCGCGACAAACGAAGGAGAAAAATGATTGGAGAAGGTATGACAACCGGCTGAATGTTTCGAAACAATAGGTGCTTTTAGGCCTAGCTTGTAGGCCTAACTTTATGGAGGTAACGTGATTTTTGTGCGTTGTACAACTTCATGTCAAATGCAAATTTTATGAATAATATAGAATATCATAGATAGTTTAGTTTAGATTTGATGAACTGTGCACTTTTAAAATCAGCAATATAATATATATAATTTATATATAATTGTATATAATGAATATGAGCATTAGTTAGATAATATCAAATTAAAGATGATATATATTATAACCTGTGACATTATCCTTTGCTTGTTTTTCACATCCCTAGTTTAATACTTTGAGAGATGTTATTAATTAATAACGGAAAGTTTGCACTTTACAATAAATATTAAGCAAATGCAATATGAAATAATAACATTGTGAATTTGTCTATGAAGGATGTACAATTGCACATTGTACACTGAAAAACTGACATCTAAACACTGTACCTAGAGGGCGCCAGCTGATAGGTACAAACAGGAGAATAATAATGAACATTTGTTGGGGAGTTATGAGATGAGGAAGCAAAGAGAGATATAATGAGGAAGGTTTAAAGGTCCCCTCCAAGCAAATTTTTTTAATGCTTAAATCAACGAGGCTAATGTTTCTTATCATTCTACTGCAAACCCCATAAAATTTGATAGCATATTTTTAATTTTATATGCTTTTTAAGATTATTACAATTCAAACTCTACAAAACCTACTTTACTTCCAACTTTCTAATTTTCAGTCTGAAGAAGAAGAATGTATACCATTTGTTTTGATTTTCAACTAGGTATTTGGTTTAATAAATCTATTTATTATTCGTTTAAAGGTTAAAATTTGGATAAACTTATTATAGAAACGTTTATATACTTTTAGAAACAATTAATATCTTAAAAGAAGGCCAAAAACGCATTGTTTGATTAAGAATCGAAATTTCAAATCAAAACAAAGAGTGTACAATCTTCTTTCTCAGCGTCAGGTTGGAGATTCACTCGATTGTTGCTCACATAGTATTAAAAAACTTTAAAAGCAAATAATAAAATATATGCTGAACCGAATTGTATTCGGATTGCGGAATAATGATCGTAGACCTTAGTTCTATAATATTATGTGATAAACTCATTTTTTCCCCGGAGCCTGGAGAGGACCTTTAAGGTCTCCACACACTATACACGATCCACGAGCCGAGCCGCGAGCCAGGCTTCACACTCGTGCGAGCCTGCTTGACTCGGCTCGTGGCTCGGCTCGAAGATGCCCACACACTACAAGAACTGGCTCTGGGCTCGGCTTGTTTGCTAAGGCTCGGTTCGTGGCGCGTGTAGTGTGTGGAGGCCTTAACAGACGAAGATATTCTACCAAGTTCACAATAGTGTATATCAGAAGAGACATGACAGAAACAGGGAGAGAGATACAGGAAATTGATGCAGGAACTGAGAGAGAAGTGAAACAATGGTCGGAAGGGTACTCTTTGTGATTAGGAGATGAAGAGTGATGAAAATTCAGACTTCAAATAACCAAGAAGCAGAAGAGGATTTGCCTATATAGTAATAGGGAAAATATTAGGGATAAATAAAGTCCGAGTTTGAATAAAAAAGAGAGTGGTCATAATGAGTGTATTTAAATGAGAGAATTTTATCCAAAAACCATTTGATTGTACATTGGGAGCGATTGGGTCAGAGGTCAAGGTCATTTATTAATCGAACTGTTCAACCAAATTGCCTGAAATTTGGTGAGACAATTGGTCTTTATCCAGGAACTATTCGATTAAACTTTGGGAGCGAACGGGTCAAAGTTCAAGGTTATGGTTTCGTAAAGTTCAAAATCGGTTGAAGCGGTGGCGAATATATGTGATCAACAAGTGCCTGTTCGATTTTGTGTGTATCATGTCTGTGGTCCCAGTTGTCGACTAGTTACCTTCGGTCCTAGTTGCTTCTATTTCTCCTTTTTATATTCACGGAATCTCCTTTTACTCATTTTCTCTTCAAAATGGCTGCCACTCTTTCCTTTCCCTTCAAAATGGCTGATCTTCCTTCCTTTCTCTTCCAAATGGCTGCTCTTCCTTCCTTTCTCTTCCAAATGGCTGCTCTTCCTTCCATTCTCTTCAAAATGGCTGTTCTTCCTTCCATTCTCTTCAAAATGTCTGCTATTCCTTCCTTTCTCTTCAAAATGGCTGCTCTTCCTTCCATTCTCTTCAAAATGGCTGTTCTTCCTTCCATTCTCTTCAAAATGTCTGCTATTCCTTCCTTTCTCTTCAAAATGGCTGCTATTCTTTCCTTTCTCTTCCAAATGGCTGCTCTTCCTTCCTTTCTCTTCCAAATGGCTGCTCTTCCTTCCTTTCTCTTCAAAATGGCTGCTCTTCCTTCCATTCTCTTCAAAATGGCTGTTCTTCCTTCCATTCTCTTCAAAATGGCTGTTTTTCCTTCCATTCTCTTCAAAATGGCTGCTCTTTCTTCCGTTCTCTTCAAAATGGCAGTTCTTCCTTCCATTCTCCTCAAAATGGCTGCTCTTCCTTTCTTTCTCTTCAAAATGGCTGCTCTTTCTTCCTTTCTCTTCACAAATGCTCCTTTCTCTCTCTTTCTCTTCATAATGGCTCATTCTCTTCAATAAAAATGACTCTAATCTGATGCACAAGATCACATTCCTATCAAATTTGAAATATTCACGGAATATGCTCAGGAATACCCAACACATCGCCATTTAATTCCACATTCCACGGTACAATAAAAGCTATAAGATTTCTCGTCAAGAATCTGTAACAATAGGTGTTCATCTTGAGGAATTTTGGGCAAATAAAATGAGAGCTGAGGGTAATAAAGCCATGGGAGGAAGATGTATTGGTCTGCAAAGAAAAAGGATATAAATGTATAAATTATATATAGTGTACAGAAAAATTATTGGAATTATACCTTTCTTATTCATATAAGCTATACATATTTTTTCGGATAATATTATAAATGCGTTGAGTGAAAAATAGTTATATTAAAATGCTGAATTTTCATCTGAAACAAAAGCTGAAATTCTATAATAATTCTCATAATTCAATACATAAGGATATATAAAATCATGAATATACCTAAAACAATTATTGAAAATAGCATTGGAAACAATATAAATGATGTTGAAAATTGATAGTGCTGATGATTATTTTATTATTATATATACTTTATCAATATGAAGAGGGATGGTAAATCTTAACAGAAGATATAGATTAAAAAAGATATATAATTCAATAAGTTAGTATCAATAAACGCATGCAAAATATTTACTTTAATATATATTTATTCACTCTGGAGAAAACAGTAATCTAATTATAAGCTGTTGAAATTTAACTCAACATTAAATATACATCTGATTATTGATTCTTACAACATATATTTATTCTTACAACATACAATTATTCTTACAACATACAATTATTCTTACAACATACAATTATTCTTACAACATACAAGTATTCTTACAACATACAATTATTCTTACAATTTACATATCGATACATACAATACACAGTATTCAATATTTAATATATTTATGGTGTTTGAAATGAAATTCTTTGAAGTATTACAAGCGAAGTAAATATATTATGAATTAGATTTAAAAATCTAATAGATAAATAATAATTGAACAGAATAAACAAATTTTTCAAGTGAACAAGTATTAATTTATATCTCTGCACAATATATACATATACATTGAGTGTTCATTACATTTCATATTTTATTACCTTCCAAAATTGATAAAATTTGAATTTAGTTGGTTTCAAAACAATTGAAATATTCCAGAATCTAGGATAATATTTTATTTCACATACATTTTAATTCCAGTGACCGGAAAATTCGTCCACGGAAAATTCATCCTCGGAAAATTCGTCCACGGAAAATTCGCCTATTAAACGAAAATAATTAATTTAAATGGAACAAAATGTTATGTTAATGTTTTGTTATAAAGTAATTTAATGTTTGTTGGTGATAGTACATAGTTTATCTACTTTGTTGCATCCATTATGAAGTTTGTTGTACAGCAAAATTCATGATTGTCTAATGAAACATTAAAATTTATAGATTAACTTAACTTTATTAACTTAATTAAAGATAAAATGTTTGATGCCTTAGCATTCTTAACACCTGAAGATGTTGTTGGCATTAATGAAATTTTATGTGAGGATGCCAATTGAGTGTTTTAACCACTTTGAAGCTACGTACATTGGAATAAAACAGGCAAGACGAAATCAACGCGAAAAATCGTTAAATTCAATTAAATTTTGGAATGTTCAAGAAACAGCATCCTAATACCCAAACTAAGAGAATTCAAACAAAGAGAGATGTCACACAGCGTAAAAGGCTAAAATATCGAGATATCGTCGAACAAATATATCTAGTATTGCGATTTGCACTTCGAATTAAACAGAAATTTTTTGACAAATATTGCATTGCTGAAAATGTTAAGCTATTCAATTTAAATATTTGATTAAGTTATTTGTGTGTTTTTAATTATATATAAAATAATATATTAACTACATAGAACGAATTTCTCACCATTACTGCTGAATATATGTGTTATTTTCATCTAATTAGATTTTTTGCGACTGCAATTATCTCTTTCATAAATTGCTAACACTCAATAATGTCTTTCTTTCAATTCCAAATTTAAGAGAACGGACGAATTTTCCGTGGACGAATTTTCCATGGACGAATTTTCCATGAACGAATTTTCCGTGGACGAATTTTCTTACGACCTATATTTCAGTTTGACGGCCATTGCGTTGAATTGGACGTGTCTGTAATGAAAACATTGATCCAATGATTGTGTACTTCAACTCATTGATATCCTTGGGTTGAGTCTGATCAGCTTTACTCTTGTCAAATATCCAGAGGAAAAATTATTGAATTGAGTGTAAAAATCAGGTGCATCTTCCCCCCTTATTAATGTTTATGTGCCATCTGAACCTGTTTGGAGATTCTTCCAGCAGTCACATGTGTGACAGTTCTTGTCTAAAGATTTCGGGCTCAATATGTTGCAAAAAAGCAAGCAATTCTTAGTCATGTTAAATTGAAATAGTCAGTGGAATGAATAGAGATAGTTATCACCATTGATATTTATGTCAATGAAAACTCACCCGAAATTTGCCCCATTTCTTATGGCTGCCTAAACAGTTATTTGAGATTGCTTTATGACCTTCCCACGCGAAAAAATCGACCCAAAATTATATATATCTGACAGAAATTTTGCACCAGTTGAATAGCGCAATTGCATCTTATAGCCTGAAATTCATACCCCCTCAATAATTAGAGAAAACAACAAAACCGTTTTCCCATTTGAATCTGTAAAATTATTGCTTTACCTGCAACGGACCCTTTTGGCGCTTCGCAATATTCAGCCTCTGTCATCCCACCCTGTGTAATGTATAACCTATAGACTGATGGTGTTTGTTGAATGAGTGTATACTCTAAATGACATACATATAATCATATAGTTAGGATGCCCTAGAAGCCTTAAGCATTTTCACGCCATATAGCATCATTTTGTAAACTTTATAGTATAAAATATAAACATGTAGGACCCTGGAAGGCTCTGACCCATGGCCAATGTAAAGGGTGCTATATGTCAATATATACATAAATAAACATAAATCTGCTTGAGAAACATTAATCCTTTTGTCTATTCAACTTTTGAACATTGTACTTTTAAATTATTTGAGAACTGTTATATTTCTTTAATTTAGTAACTGTTGTAAATCAGCAGTTGAGACAGGGGGAACAATTCCCTTTGGGCTCAATTCCAAGCCTCGCTAAACAAAACTGACATAAATTATCACAGTTATTAAAACTAACTCAAGGTTTGTAAAATTGAAAAAGATGTTTATTTGGTACTTAATTTTATTTGTGACATCATATAAATAAAATGTAAATGGCGTTCCAATTTGTTGGACCATAAATTTCTAGTTCAAGAAGCGTGAAAATGTTCCTAGAGAATTTAATGTCCACTTTTGCTGCAGATAGAGTGCATTTGTAAAGTCCCTTGTAACGCCCCATCACCCTCTGAAATTATCACTCTGTGGCAATAAAAGCTTATTTAACCAGAGTTATGCATGACGGAAGATATGGTGAAGAACCTATCTAGCTTTTCAAGAAGATTCTCAATTTTCCATGAAAGAGTTTCAATACTATTTTAATCCTTTATTTCAATTAAATTTCTCTCAAACTCAGATTTTCCACCCATAAAATGATATAACAATTACCACGCATATAATAAAATATCTATTACTATACACGTACATTCATACGTGTATATGATATAATTATCACCACTCATAAATTAATATAACTAATACCACACATATAAATGATATTACTGTTACCAACATATAAAATGGGATCTTTTCCGTTTGAGAGGATAGTGAAATCATAATCGAACAATCGCCAAATTGGTTTTAAATCGATTCAGAATATTTAATTATGTAAAATTTGAATGCTCGTTTTTTTTTTTAAATGTTCATATAAAAAGTATATTAAAAAATTACCGACACCTAGCGGAAGAACTTGCACTCATTATAGTATATACGTGAGTATGTTTGTTGTTTTAATATTAATTTATGTATGAAGTAATCAAACTCCGTTTGCATCAAAATGGTGAAAAGATTATGTGAATTCGAAGACAAGAAGGCATAATTTTAAAAATAAAGCCATCTCTTCACTTGATAGAAACTTCTGTCAGTTGGTTTGTATACAAGATGGCGCCACTGATTGTGGCACCATCTACCGTAAGCACTTGATAAGAAATTAATTACATATAAATGATATATTTCCATTATTAGATATTATTGAACATTGCAAGTCAACACGAATACTTTATTCTTAGTAAAAAATCGTTTGGCATTAAAATTGACTGTATTGCCCCTTTAAGCGGCGCGCCGCTGAAAAATTTAGGAAATAAAAATCTACTGTAATCATAGATAGGAATGCCTTGTGGTGTGTTTAGGCACCTCAAAACAAAACAAAATGGACGAAAATTGCAAGAGGATTTGGAAAAAATCAGATTCTCAAGAAAAAGCTACCACATTTGCAAGAATATATGGATTGAGTTAATACCTAATCTTAATAGTTAATCTTTGCAAAAATAACCACGAAATGAAGATGGAGCATAATTAATGTTTATGGAGATGCCACAGGATAAGCTGCCGAATAAAATAATCAGTGTGCTTGGATACATTTATTTACTCTTTATTGAAAAAACATTTCAAATTTTATAATAAACAATAATAGAATTATAAGATTTCAAGCCCTTATTTAAGTTCAAAGAACTTTTCGGGCAAATTTGTCTCCAATTGGCTTACATTTGCATATAAATGAAGTTATTTAAATATTATATTAAAGGAGAAAATAAGTGCACAAGCATCAAATTCTGTGAAGATGGATAATTATTGTTAATAAATCTCAATACTATAATATTTGAACATGAATAATATCGTAGAATGTCAAAATTATCTGTGAGAGAATTTTAGTCATCTGTGCTATTCCTGTATTTTTTCAGTGTCGCCTCTTATACGGGAAAAATCCTAACAAATATATAACTAATTATTGTTTGTGATTCAAATTGAGAATCGCCCAATTTAGGTTTTCCTTTTTCTTCCACATTCGTTATAATAATATCTTATGCTTCCCTTGATAATGATATTTGTTTATTGAAAAACTATAAAAACGTATCTTTATTAATTATCCACAGTTTAATTCCAATGCAATTCAATATTTTCAATAACTGTTCACTCCCCCAACAGAATCTTCCCACGCTGACCCACATTGCAATACTTTTAATTAAATAGAAATTTGCATAAAAGCTTTTCGTTTGTTACCAAATGAAATATTTAAAGGAGAGATAATGCTATTTGATTCATATCGACTGTACTTTAACTGATGAAAGAGTCATGACAAAAGTGTCTCTTATTTCCCTTATGGATTTCCCGAAAGCATTTCCAATCCCGATGATATATCGCTGAGGCTTTGAGCTCATTTCCTGAGCTTGAAAAGCTCTCAAACATCCAATATGCGATGACATTTAGATTATTCCACAGGACGTATGTAGAGTTCTTTAAACCGACATTGTGATGCCATTATTGTCAGTAAAACTGGAATGGGATGTAGTGATAGGTCTGTGTAACCTGCTCCAGTTTTCAGGAAATCATTACAGGGACAGTTGTTAGTAAACTCCTAAGATACAGTTGCTAGTAAGCCCCTAAAAGTTACAAGCATTAGTGAATCACTACAAGAAAGTTACAGTAAAGTATTTGGATACACGACTGTATATTCATTTAACCATTTATTGTTCATGTTGACATTTCAACCTCTGCCAATGCACCTGATTAGAAACTTTTCGTGGAAAAATGAGGTCGTTGATTTATCTTGTATGAAGAATTTGTTTTTCTAAACGAAACAGCAGGATTAAAGTCATACTAGATTAAAAAGAGATAATTAACTTTGTATCAATGAAAACGGGGCCGAATATTCTCCCATCCCATATGGTCGCCCAAATGGTCGTTCAAGAGAAATGGTGTGACTTCTGTGCAGTGAGTTATTATAGTGCGCTTCATCCGAAAAAATTAAGTGCCGGAGGAAATCCTGTGAGTGCAAAATCTTGTCTAACATTTCTACAGCAAATACCGTTCCTACTACAAAGTCGTTTACGTTAAGTTATTGGACAACTACCAAAGATACGTATATAATAAGTTAAATTATAAAATCATGACATTTTTTAAAACCAACCGAATTCATACCGAACAAATTGTAAGAAGTCATTAAACACTTCGATCTATAAATGTCTACCCTGTAGTTGTTTATACATTTTTTTGGTTACTTCTAATCAATAACTCAGTGTGGCGCAAGACTAAAACTTTGAAGATAAAATTCCTGGGAACTTCATTCTGTAGTTACATTTGAATAAGGGACAAAGTTCATTCCGAACTCTGCACAACTTTCCCAGTCTCAAATTTAGAAATCTTGAATAGTGGATCCACATATCAGACTGACTTTATTGAAGTTCCAGAGCACTTTGTATATATTAATGGCTTTGTTTCTTCTAGTAATGCATCTTCTTTGTTCACCAAACTTAAACGGTGAAATAAACACCTTCTTTATCTAAGTATTTAAGGGAAATAAATTTATTAGATTTAGAAAAGGAGGAAAGAAAATATTCAGTAAATACTACGTTAGGTCATATGGGGTATAAATACCCAATTATCGGATGTGATCAAGTTATCTGATGCAGAAATTAAAATAGTCACTTTCAAAAATGAAATATAATTTATTTATTGTGCTGATGATTTTTTGTGTATGAATTTTCTTCAATTGTTCAATCAAGAGAGAAAATAGTTGAAAATTTATCCCGTAACTTGACTCTTTTTAATTGTGTTAGAGATTGTTAAAGTATAAAAATTTATTTATTCCTGCTTCTAATGGAAAAATAATGTCTAAATTTATATGAAAGTATTTATTACATCGATTTTCTTCTGCAATTATCAGTAATTTAATCTATTTAATCGAACCAAAGTAACTGAACGTTAATTTCTTCCAATTAAACGAATCCAGTTTAGTTAAAATAACAGCTTGGAAGGAAGCTGCAGCCGTGATTCCAATTTGTCTTGACTTTCTACTTCTCTGTGGAAGTTCTTTTATTGTTTCCAATAGAGAGAGTTGCCGTAACTCTTGGTGGCAGTTAGAGCGCTCACTCCATCGATGTATCGGCCAATACGTTCCGACTGCATGCGATCTATTGAAATTTGCCCTGGGGATATTGTTTTTTTCTATGGCTACCTTTGTTTCGGAAACTGCCACTGAAATGAGATTATAAGAGAATTCCAAAGAGTTTTGGTACTTTACCAAAGTAATTTAGGGGAGAAATTGGACAGCGAATTGTGATGAGATTCACCGTCATGTGTTGGATGTTCGGATGAATTTATCAATATTGGGAATCGGTGCAATGGTAAATTAATGAATAGTCCGATATATATACTTCAAATATTGGTTAACACACCAATATACTTTTTATTTACAGGAAAATAAATCAATTATTATATATGAACAATATTTTTGAGTTTAAAATTGAAAAACATAGTATTTAAAATAATAAAAAAAAATTGTAATCACTGAATATGATAAATCCTAATATATGAATATAATTCAGAAATGAATAACATTATTTCATTACATTAAGTTAATTTAATCTTGATAATTGCTAAATGTTTCACTTTTCTTGAACGAAAAACTTTAGAAATTCAAATAGAATCATTTTACTGATATTGTCAGTCGTAAAATAAAAGTAAGTATTCTTTGTGAGATATTGTCAGGTCGTGGCAAGGGATGGCATTGTTATGGTCCAAATAACATACCTACATTGGGACTCAAACGCTTTATTGGATGCCAGATGTACGGTAGAATATTCTCGAGGGAATTTCTTTCTTATTGAACACTTTTGATGACAATATTGATGCATGATTTTCAAAAAAGGCAATTCTGTTCAGTTTCAACTGGCAAAACTTATTAACTGTATGTGAATAATTGAAGTAATCATATTTTTGATTTAATAAGATATTTATTAATATATTTATGATAATATGAAATCTTTTATATCCCATTCTGAAAAAGAAAATTATGAAAAAATTGAAAAAAAACAATAGCGATAGTCAATCCAAAGGCGAAATAAAAGTAACCATATCAAACTTCATTACAGGATTTCCCGCTATTTTTAAACTTTAATATTTTTTCCAAATGCAAGTTAATCGAGTTTTCTCTTTCCTATTGCAAGCACCGCCTGTTTGGCCCAAAGTGTTGAGAAATGCTCTGCCTGCAATTTGAGCCTGAAATCATAACATGAAAAATAACTGCAGTCGCGCAGTTAGTCATTTTTTTAATAACTTTAGTAGTCAATTTTCAATCTAATTGATAATGATGAGGAATTTAGTTTTTTACCCTCAAATGCCTATGTATTGTATAAATAAATTTGTTTAGTTAATTGGATATTTATTTATACTCAATGTACCGTATAAGAATAAAAAAGGTGGTTGGAATTCACGTCAGTGTGTGTTATCTCCAGGAACAGTGGGAAAATTTCGACAATGCGGGCTATTTCTACGAATAATGGGAAATCACGGTAGAGTGGGGTATCTTTGGAAAAGGTGGGAAATCACTGTAGATTAGGGTATCTCCGGAAAAGGTGGGAAATCACGGTAGTGTGGGGTATCTCCGGAAAAGGTGGGAAATCACGGTAGTGTGGGGTATCTCCGGAAAAGGTGGAAAATCTCGGCAGTATGTGTTATCTCCGGGAACAGTGGGAAATCTCGACAATGCGGGCTATTTCTGGGAATAATGCGAAATCACGACAGTGTGCGTTATCTCCTGGATGGAGTCAATACACATGTCACTGCCGTGAAAATCTCACAAAAGGAGAACTTCTCTGCAAAAAACAACGCAAAGAATCCTCGCACAACATCTCCATATGAGAAAAAGAAAACTGTCAGGTGTGCATGTGAGGTGTCACTGGAAAAAGATGCCCTGTCTTGAACAGAAGAGTTGAAGGATTCTATAGTGATGCTAATGGCTATCGCTATCTTTATAGATTAACATTTAGATATCGGTGTTTCAAAAAAGTAACTTTGTGTGTGATTTTTATGTTTTCAATTTTTTTTTGCATCAAAATAGAACACAAAAACACAGCTGAATTTGAAAAGATATAAATAACTGTAAAAGTCACAGTAAATTGTGAAACCAATTCAGATGTTTTTTTAGATATTTTCGAACTAATGTACTTGCATACTATCTCTGCCAAATTCGATATTGTTATATTTATTCTCAAAAAATAGTCGATAAATATAGGTTGACAAAATTGGTATTTCACAGACGTGCATGATACATTGAAACAGGTCAATCAAAATATGATTGATAAAGACGTTCTTAAAAAAGTTTTCAAAATTGATAAATCAGTTATATTATATAGATGAAGACTCATCTTAATTATTTCCCATCCCCAAAGCTTCCCTGAAGCATATCTTTGCCACAATTCTTTACGCAGTTCAATTAGAGCTGCAAAGTTAGCTTCACTATCTCTGCAAACTGTCTGCAGAACTCACAACCAGAACAGCTAATTGACCGCAAAATCTCCTGCAAAACAATTCAAAAATTAAACACACACAAGTTACAGACTGTGGAGTCTACAAAACTCTGGTGAAATGCGTAGAGTACTGAGGAGGGAGTGGATGTTACGGTGGTTTGGAACTACTTTTTGGTAGAATTATTTGAAAAATCCTATTTATTATCTAGTAATTTGAATTCACGGAAAATCGAGAATATTTAAATGAAAGAGATTCCTATTAATATCTAATGATAATATTAAATAATTCTATTGTTCATAAAGTCATATTCTAAATAATAGTATTTATATTCCATGTGAATTTATATTTATCACTATTAACACTATCTATATTTTGATATTAGATATTAGATTAGGTATTATCATCAGTATATCATAGAAAGTTGAGCTCAATAAGTCACTACTGATTGTTGTAGTTACTGCTATAAACATGATATTGACAGCTCTAGGAATACTGAAGTTAGGTCATGCGATATAATTACAAATTAGTATAACAGTTAATGGAGAATATATTCCCTGACATTACTTGCAAAGTCAAAGATTGATTTTGATCCCAATAGCAATGAGTTAAATTCACACCAATTACTTCCAATTTTGTATGTTTACATTGATAATATCCACTTAGAATGAAGTGTTTACTCTATTTAACTTCCCATGAATATCTTTCAATGGAGATCAAAATTATGTTAATGTTATTGTAAGCAATCAGTGATGGGAAACTCATAGTGTCACGTAAATTGAAATACGTGATAAATATTCTGATTTGAAGTACTTACCATAATAGTAAGAGTCATAAACTAACATGATGAACAAGATCTACTCAATTCTATTATGAATATTAAGTGTATTCACTTATATACTTTTATCATATTTTACTTATATTAAGTACATACTTCACAATGAGTACTTGTTGGTCGGTTGGTTGGTTGAAAGAAAAACGTCACACTCTATCATTTCAGTTACGAAATGATTCCATGACTAAAATAATAATTATTGTTATGATTGCATAATTTCGTATACCTCATATACGGATAACCGAAAAACGAGTACTGAAAATACGGCAAACCAAAAATACGAAACACGAAAATGGAAATAAACGAAAATTAAAAGAAATGCAAATTCGGAAAGACAAGAAACCGGCAAAACCGAAAAATTCAGAAAGAAAAAACGAAAAATCCAATAGCCAAAGATCTAGAAAACCGAAAATTACTAAACATTTAAAAAATACGAAAATCTGAAAAATACGGAAAAACCGAGATATACGAAAAATTTAAAAATAAGAGAAACCAAAAATATTGGAAACTGGTTTTCCGGAAAACTTAAGAATTAAGAAATAACTATAAATTAAAAAATCAAAAGTATGGAAAAAATACGGAAAACCGAGAAATACGGAAAAACGAAAATTACGAAAAATCGAAAATATGGAATTCAGATACTCTTTTAAATATCCAGTCAATTTTATCCCGATAATTTATCAATGAAATCTATAAAAATCGTAGTCTGTCATATTTGATGAGGAATACACCAATCTTAAATATTATTTTGAATGATTTTATACATTTATTTGAATAACAATTTTTCAATACTTCATTATATTTTTAAAAAAGAATGTTGCTTGAAATGATATTTATTATCACATAGTGAGTAAAATTTACACAAAAGTCGATATGTAACGGTATATGACAGAATGTAACAAAAAGTTGGTCAGTTTCCGATAGGAAGTGGCATAGGAAGAATCCTTTCAGTTGAAATGACACGATACACTTATATGATCCTTTCTACTTAAGTCCTATCTGTTACTGTGTCCTATCGACTACTGTGTCCTATCGACTACTGTGTCCTATCGGCTACTGTGTCCTACCGAATACTGTGTCCTATCGACATCCTTTCTACTTAAGTCCTATCTGTTACTGTGTCCTATCGACTACTGTGTCCTATCGACTACTGTGTCCTATCGGCTACTGTGTCCTACCGAATACTGTGTCCTATCGACTATTGTGTCCTATCGGCTACTGTGTCCTATCGACTACTGTGTCCTATCGTTCGTCTACTGTGTCCTATCGGTACACGGAAAACTGCCAGGCGTAAAACTGCCAGGCGGAAGACTGCCAGGCGGAAAACTGCCGAAGCGGAAAACTGCCAGGCGGAAAACTGCCAGGCGGAAAACTGCCGAAGCGGAAAACTGCCAGGCGGAAAACTGCCAGGCGGAAAACTGCCGAAGCGGAAAACTGCCAGGCCGAAGACTGCCGTTCGGAAAACTACCGAAGCGGAAAACTGCCAGGCGGAAAGCTGCCAGTCATTTACTGGCAATTTAATGACTTTAAAATGTTGTTCGCCCAACGTTAAGGAGTTAAGGAACATTCATTTTTACTTAGTATACAAAACAAAAATAATAGTTAAATGTAGACAATTTATTAGAAAAATATGTAAATATATAAATATTAAAGATATAAATGAAATATTATATATAAAAATTAAAAACTAAAATCTTTCTTAGAAAAGGTTTAAAATACTAATAGAAGAAACGAAGAAATATTAGTATTAGGGACAGAGTACAATTTCTTTGTTTACACAACGCATCTTTAAATTATCAGTTCATAACGCACTAACTGTCTAATTTTTTTGTTTATAATTTGAGAATTGAACAAGCCTTCAAGCTTAATATTCGCTTGTACTCATTATAAAACAACTTCGATATATGTTTGTGAAATATTTAGAATTTGCAACACAACATCTATGATTATTAAACTGCTATTACCTACCAATAGTACCTAAATCTCTGACAATTTCACTCGATCGAATTGGATTGTACATTAACTGATAATACTTGTTACATATAAAAGAATATTGTAAAAATGAAGGTGTTGTGTTAATGGCATGAAGAATAAAAATGTAAATGTAATAAATAATGAACAAACATATATGTTGATTTAACATACGCTTAATTTATTGTATAATTTAAGATTAATTAATTATGAGAATATCTAATTGGCTATTAACCACAAATCAGTACGCGGGGTTCAACGTTTGCTTTTGAACCGAAAGTTAAATTCCTGACATTAATATAGGAAATTAAAAACAAGGGACTATATACGTAACTTAACATGTTTTTTAAAATGTACGTGACAAAGCAAATAAGTATAAAATGGTATTTGTTACTTCCTTATGTGTACTGAAGTTTGGTTTACTGTGTGTTTTAATAAGGTAGCTTTGTTGAAATATAATTTTCATTTGGATATTAAGTAATCCAATATCTATATTGTTATTACTGTAAAAATGAATATCCCCTAAACCCCTTAACGAAGGGCTGACGCCGTTTTTTTAATTAAAATGTTCTTTGAATGTGTTTATAACTAAATAATGAAAGTAAAAAAATACATAAATTCCCATTAAGTGACTGGCAGTTTTCCGCCTGGCAGTTTTCCGCAAGGCAGTTTTCCGCTTCGGCAGTTTTCCGCCTGGCAGTTTTCCGCAAGGCAGTTTTCCGCTTCGGCAGTTTTCTGCCTGGCAGTTTTCCGCTTGGCAGTTTTCCGCCGGGCAGTTTTCCGGACACCGTCCTATCGTATCGGCTACTGTGTCATATCAGCTACTGTGTGTTATCGACTACTGTGTCCTATCGACTACTGTGTCCTATCAGCTACTGTGTCCTACCGACAACTGTGTCCTATCAGCTACTGTGTCCTATCGACTACTGTGTCCTATCGACTACTGTGTCATATCGGCTACTGTGTCGTATCGGCTATTGTGTCATATCGGCTATTGAGTTCTATAGGCTACTGTGTACTGTCGGTTACATTGTCCTATCGCGGCTATTGTGTCCTATCGGCTATTGTGTCCAATCGACTACTGTCTCCTATTATCTACTGTGTCCTATTGTCTATCGTGCCACATTGGCTACTGTGTCCTATCGATTATTATGTCAGGTCCGTTATTATGTTGTATCGGTTACTGTGTCCTATCGGCTATTGTGTCCTATTTTCTACTGTGTCTTATCGGCTACTGTGTACTATTAGCTACTGTGTCCTATCGGCTACTGTGTCCTATCGGCTACTGTTTCCTATCGGCTACTGCATCCTATCGGCTATTGTGCCCCATTGTCAACTGTGTCCTATCAGTTACTGTGTCCTATCGGCTATTGTGTCCAATCGGCTAATGTTGGTTATTGTATATTCATTGTATTTTAGCCTCATAATATTTTACAGGCACTTCAACTAAATCATTACTTATTCCTCTAAAATTTTAATCTAGGCACTACAGGAACTGGAGAGTACTTTTGAAGCTTTACGAAAACTGATGAGTCACTCCGGAGAAGTTAAATTGTTTGAAAGACAAAGTAAATAGTGAACTTAGAGCCAAGTTACTCAGGAGTTATGAGATAACTAATCAGTTGCGACAAACTCTGTCACACCATTTCAAGATAAACTTCAAATGAACTGTTGTGATTCCTAGGAGTTATTGCGAGGTGAAAATGAATGTATTTAAACGAAGACCCACGGACCTCCTCTCATATCTGTAACAAAAAGTGTCTTTACTGCAGGAAATGATAAATATATGATGTAGTGCAATATATTATGCAATATATATATATATATATATATATATTAAATTATAAATATTGTGTAATAGTGGATAGAAAGTCCACAACAAATTATAAATAATTCAGATCCTTTTCGTAACTAGTAGTTACACTTGTTATTGAACATAGCATGGACAAAAAGATTATGATTTTAATATATAATAAGAATTATTCATTTGAATTACAAGTCAAATAATAAATTTATATTATGGTTTAATATGATGATAAAGCCTATCATTGAAATTAAAAACAAAAATCATAGAGAATGCATTGGAGAATGAGAAGATTTACGTTACTATTTCATTATCACCAAGAATTGAAGGATGTCATATCAATGCTATAATTTAAACGTACTTTTTATAATAGTCTATTTTGTTCTTTACTCTCTATTTTCTTTATATGTATTTCATAGAAAACTAATAAAAGAAGAATATTATTTACCACTATACCTTTTTATATATAATAGTTTATAACTTGTATACATGTAATATAACTTTTACTTCGATCTTTTTCTTCTTAAAAGGAAGAAAGTACATTAAAGCACCGCCTTCATTATGAGAGGAAACTAAAGAACTACTTAAATAGTATAAAATGCAACGAACCAAAAGGGGGTTCGCCATGAACCTACTACCTCTGGTTCATAGGTTCACAGCGGACTACTTTGGGAAACCCTGGCCTAAATAATGAGAGAAGTTTTCGGAAATAATTTAAGAATCATTTAAATGAAGAAGAAGAAGAAGTAAAGTTATTCTCCATTTCATTATTTATTCTTAGGAATAAATGACCAAAAATTAAGATCGATTACGGTTCACTATCGGATTACTCTATCAATATATGTAACACATTCTATTTGTTCACCCCTAGGTACACATACAAAGACACACACACACAATATGTAGTACAAGACAAGCAAACAGATGTCACAAACTATCACCTCTGGTGAAATGGGAGAGAGAATCTACTTCATAGGATAATTTTCCAATGCTAAAATAATTATGAAAATGATTATTGTAAGACTGGTCAGAAAGTAAATTAATAATAATTTTATGATTTCACAAGTTTCATTGGTTAAATAAATCCTTTTATGAAAGAAATTTCAGAAAAAATTTAGATATGAAATGTTTTAGGAAGTGAATTCAATTTTTTTTTATTAAAAAAGGTTCATTCAACTGTCATAAAATATTCATTATTCTCATATATCTCCTCAGTAATTATTTTTTCTGTTGATATATCCCATATTGTAAACAGAGTACAAGATTTAAAAACTCCCTCTAGTAAGTAATTTGCATATTGTATATTTTTGTAACAACTTCAGTGTAAATTAAAACTTAGAGCTTGAAGTTTTCTATTTATTTCGTCCCAGGCTAAATTTTACCCTCTTATAAATCTAGAACACAATTTTCAACAATTGGCAATCATTTATTAGCTATAGAATAATAAAGTTTCAGATGATTTATATCCGTGAAGTAAGTTATTTTGTACCTACATTTAAAAAGAGAATTAAAATTAGTTGCAAAGGTAAATTACTCTTAAATTGCTTGTATTTGAAAGATTGGTAGAATAGCCGTGTGGATATCTGGGTATCCTTTTCTTCCTTTGTGGAAAAAAACACAACCAACTTTCAGTTACCAACCTTCAGTTACCAACCTTCAGTTACCAACCTTCAGTTACAACCTTCAGTTACCAACCTTCAGTTACCAACCTTCAGTTACCAACCTTCAGTTACCAACCTTCAGTTACCAACCTTCAGTTACCAACCTTCAGTTACCAACCTTCAGTTACCAACCTTCAGTTACCAACCTTCAGTTACCAACCTTCAGTTACCAACCTTCAGTTACCAAACTTCAGTTACCAACCTTCAGTTACCAACCTTCAGTTACATAAATATGAATTATCTTTAAATGCTTAAATGTAGCCAAATTACAATTCAAAATAAATGTACTAAATATGAAATTTTCTCGAATAAAATGCACATGTAATTAAAATGTAATAATACACATAGAATCTTCTTAAAATTATCCTATACCCATTTATTTTATTCACAAATTATGAGGACTCTTCATCAGGTGTGCAGACATTTCGCCGAAAGTAGATTTTGCGTAAATGTGGATTGGTAGACATTTGAACAAAAGATTTTATTTAATGTGTAATATTGTGAATTCATATTACGAACTACAGCCTTTGTTTATTTTTTTTTACTATATTTATTTAATCCATGGAACTTAAAGTTATTTTACAAAAAGGAAAAGGGGGTGGAAAATAACTTCTCTTCTTACTTTTGAACTTGTTATAATTGGATTTTATATTAATATATTACGTGAATAAAGCTATTATTTTTATTTTACTACATAATATTATTTCCCCATATTTTTGTTTTACATAAATAAACTATTTCGGCCATATGTCCGTTCGACCAAATGCCCGTACGGCCAAATGTCTTCCGTTCGTCAATATTTCATCATTATACCTTGAGCAGACGAAAATTATTTTATACGATATTCTGTTCACAGCAAAAACCTACACAATATTTTTGATATCAAGTAAATGAAAGCTTGTTTATTAATTCAAAATATCACCATTAGACGTACTGTTTAAACATTCTAAGTTTAATTCATCTTATATATTTGGCAACAGTAGAATTTATAAGAGAGATATAGAATTGCAAACCTGACAGCTTCAATTTGTTCAGATTTGTTGCTTTCCTCGTAAGAAGAAATTCTAAGAAAAATGCAAATTACACTGAAAAAAAGAGGCAAATTTAAGAACATCTTTCAAGCTGACGAGTGAAGCAAAAAACAATGAGAAAATATATCAATTATTTATATTTACCTCATTTCTATATGTTCCTTATGCAAATTCCTGTTCTAATTTGTTACCCCCCCCCCCTCTCTGCATCACCCTGTTTACTCAGTCTGAGTTATTTTATGCCCCCATTTGGCCTAAGTTACGGTAGAAGGGGCAGCGGCCCCCACTTCTCTGAATAACAGATCCTTGATGTTTATTCACCCCTGAGATGAGGAGAATTATTCAAATGTTTAGTAACATTTGTTCAGTGAAATATTTAGGACCATGCTTCGTCAGAAAGTTCGAATATACTCACATGTAGGTTAACTACTTTTTAGATGAGGAAATTATTTATATTTCTATATCAAACATAATGTTAAAGATTGCGGAGTGGAAAATTATAGGTTTTAGCTGATACTATTTTTTCTACAAACAATAACAGTGAATGCTCCCTCGTGATTTCTTAAATATAAAATTTCGTTAATTTACTTTGTCTTTATTAAGCTTGTTAAAGATGTCAAAGAACCTTCTCAATGCATATTTAAATCAGTTTAGTGTTAACGATAGAATAAAAATGTGTTATAAAAGTTATGACCGAAAAAGCTTTGTAATATTTTTGATGCTAATTATGCATCTATCATTTTATATACAGTGTCATTTTTAAATACGAATTAGCACTTAAAATGTCTCAAATTCCATATTATATCCATCACTTCAAAGGAAAAAAATGGATTTTTTATCGTATGAGGCACATGTCCTGAGGCTACACAAAAGTTGTTTAGAATGACCCCCTCCAGCCAGACGACAGAACGACGCACGTTTCAGAACATTCTTGCAGACTTTCTTGGGAGTGTCTCGGTTATACCTTTCAGCGATGCTTTAAACTCATTATATAAGAGACTCAATGTAATCAGTTTTTTCCATATAAACTCGAGAGTTGAACAGCAGCCCAGAAGTGAAAGGGCTGGAGTTGACCTCTGGCTTACAGAGAGAGAAAAAAAAGACAGCCCTTATGGCCATATCTAATGGGTCATCATTTTATGCTTCGAATCAATTTATTACGTGAGTTGGTTGGACTACATTCATGTTTTCAAGTGTGTTAAATAAGCTATGGCATGGTGTGTCATCAAACATTAGTTAATTCAATTCATTACATGGATTGAATCAACTTACTATGAGAGTTAAAAATACTTTTTTGAGAATTTTAAAGTATGTTGGAACAACTATGACAGAGTGTATTGTAGTAACTCACAAAGACTGTTAATCCAATGTATCTGATGTATAAATTTTAACTTACTATGAGAGTTGTAACTACTTTTTTTAGTTTAGGTTCGAATCAAAATGATTATTTTGTTTTAAACAATATCAATTTAACTCATTTTAAATAGTACATACAACTCAAAACATAGGTAGGGGCAAAATCAAACCATTCTTATAAGTCAAAACAAGTCAAATTTGATTTGATTCAACTAATCCTTTCTCTGTGTGTACTTACATCAGCTGTTACGGAAAATTATATTTAGACAATTTTATTTACAATGAAGAAACCATCAAAATATGGTACGTAGAATTAGATTTACCGAGCAAACGTTTTTGATTTTTAAATAAAAAATGAGAAAATTGGAGTAACAATGCTAAACTTAAAGCAAGGTCTACCCCGTTTTAAGTTCAATTTCTAAGTTAATGTGAGGTGCGATCTATGACTTAAAGGTCCTCTCCAGGCTCCGGGAAAAAAATGAGTTTATTACATAATATAATAGAACTAAGGTCTACGATCATTATTCCGCCAACCACATACAATTCGGTTCAGTATATATTTTATAATTTGTTTTTAAAGTTTTTTAATACTCTGTGAGCAACAATAATTGAGCGAATCACTAATCTGATGCTCAAGAAGAAGATTGTACACTCTTTGTTTTGATGACAAATATGAATTTTATAAACAAACCATGCGTTTTCGCTTTTATTTAAATTATTTTAGATATTAATTGTTTCCTAAAGTATATAAACGTTTCTATTATAATTTCATTCAATTTTATACATTTACACGAATATTAAATGGATTTATTAAACCTAATACCTAGTTGACAATCAAAACAAATGGTGTACATTCTTTTTCTTCAGGCTGAAAATTTCTTAAATTAGTAAGTCGGAAGTAAAACAAGTTTTGTAGAGTTTTGATTTAAAAAATCTTTAAAAGCATATAAAATTAAAAATACGCTACCAAATTCGATGCGGTTTGCAGCAAAATGATAAGGAACATTAGCCTCGTTAAATAAAGCAATAAAAATATTTGCTTGGAGGGGACCTTTAAAGCAGGTCTGTCTGTAATGACTTGCAAACTGGGCCAAATAATGTCCTGGAGCCATCTGAGTTATGAAACACCATTAAGCCATGACAAGTTGTCATTATCGCCATGAACGATTGGAACCATTTCATTAGTAATGACAACGAAGATCATTACAATAACATTATACATATCATTTTTTTCGCAGATATTTCGAAGATTTTCTTTTGTCCACACTCTTTCGTTTTTCGAAATTGTTTTTTGATGGAAGAAAACGAACTTCTTGTTAGTCCCAGCGATTCTATCTGAAATGTTGAAAGATTGTTGCAGAATCCGTTGACAAATACTGCTTTCCTTGTGATGTGTGTACTTCAGTTAATGGTTGAAATGAAGTGTAAAGATAAAAATTTTATTTATTTATATGTTATAATTTATTTTTCTTGTGGATGGGACCAGTCTCATTGAACTCATTTGAATTTGATCATGAACTCATTTGAATTTTTTCAGGTAGTAAGATTTAGCCACCATACCACTGATCTTGAAGTGAAGTATGAATTTTTGGTGTACTGTTGAAGGAGAAGGTGTTTGGGACGATCAGTTTCTTCTCCAGTTTAGTAAACATTTTACAGGTTGCAGGTGATTGAAGAACAATGCGAATTTTTGTAGGGTATTAAAAATTCAGCTATTCAGGGTTATTTTCAATTCGATATCAAAGTAAACTTCAGTAAAGAGTTATTCTATTAATAGCTGTAAAATTGAGTTACCATAATTTCAAATATTTAATATTTACTTTCGGTTGTGATAGTTAACTCCTTTGACAACTGTTTGAAAAAAAAAATCTAAACTGGTTTTTTGAAAGTTTGTAATATTGGCAGAATTGCTAATCTATTCTGAACATGTGACAAAATATAATCATCAAAAAAGGTAAATTTTATCTTGATTACATCTCTCTGAGATGGGATTTTAAATAATGCAATTACTTTCCGTCTAATATTTAAGTTTCCCATTATGCATGGTATTAAGTTCTATTTGAACTAACAAATCGAGTTTCAAATTGAAACACACTTTATTATTTCTAGAATAGAAAACTAAATTGGATATGTTCTTTTCATGTTATTTTGTAATCGCTTTCTCGACGAAGTTATTCCGCGAAATGACAATCATGAGTTCAAGAGTCTGAGACGAATTACTTTTAAAGTCAAAACATTGTTACGTTAACTATTTTCCTAGTTACAGAGAACATATTTTAAAACTTCATTTTACACTATTCATAGCTATGTATAACGACAAACAAGGAAGAATGTCTATCAAAGTGAGTTAGAGATCCAGCGAATACGTTCCCATAGACGTTAGAAATTCTAAGATGAGGCCATGATTGAAGATGCATGGCCTTGTGTAACTCATTTACAAGCTGATGTATCAGACTAGGGCGAATATAATTATGTACTCCAGTAAGTAAGATAGCGATGGATCCGATGATAATGCAGCGATGCGATACAAGATGATATTGGCAGCTTCAATGCCTTGTAAACAAGTGTCTAATATCTTCAATATTCTCTCTATCTAGGTAGGAAATTTTGGAAATTGAATTACAGTTCACATTTGAACGAAAAGATTCGAAAGCTGTTTAACATGTTATTCAGTCAATAATGTAGGTTAGAATTGAACGGTAGCAAAACACTTCCCAATCGAATACTGAAACTCGTATTTTGGAAACTGTGGCCTTTTTTTTGTCATATATAATATTTGAATCCTATTTTTTATTTAAACCCAATTTTAAGTAAATTAGTTAGTGTCATTATAGTCCTCTATTTTATATATGACTAATTCGTCACAAACAGTTGTAAAAGGATAACTTATATTATTATTCATTTTCATAACTGACGATTGGGAGATCTTTTTATACTGTCCAAGAGGTAATGTGTTATTTTATAGACGAAAGAAGATTCTTCGGATGATTCTTTTTCTTTATTGTGAAAATGATTCCGAGAGAAACTGAAAAATATGTGAACAGATTTACAAAGATGATATTATATTAAGTGGAATCCTTTCATTTATTTTAGAAAAAACCTTCGTTGATATAGATAACAGTTGACTTAATGTTTATTAAGTTTAATAGATTGTAGTGTTCATTTTTAATTGTTAAAAATCATATTGTGACTATTTTCTGCCTACAATTTATGTCATCTTATATCATAATTCAATTGCATTGTGTAAAAAATCATGAAATTGTATTTTATCATAGAATTATTAATTTATGATAAATTGCAATGTCATGAATTCCTAGTCACAGCTAACATACAAATTAAATTTTGATAGAAAGCCTCAAATTGAAAAATTAAATAAAAATTATTCAAGAATACAATCAAAAATATATATTTGTATCATTGCACAAATAAAGAGACTAAAAGACCCCAAAAAGACCAATATTGGTCTATTAGAGGCTTGATTTTATGTAAGAAAAATATTTGTAGATTATAATTATATACAATGCATTATTCCCTGTGTAATTTTTTTTTATCTCAATTAAGTTTTCATTTTCATATTCACAATTAGAATTTATAATGGGGGTTGAAAATGATTGACCTGGTAAAAAGTTTTCTCTAGAGAGAAAGAAATTTATCTACAATTTAATTGTTCATTGAGATCCAAGAGGCGTAACGTTTATGGGACCACTACAAAATCCCTAGTCATGTCTCGAAATAAGAACCGTTCGTAGACATAGAAAACGGAGACAATTTTTTGTGATTATTTCAGGGTAAACTAAACAAATCAAAATTATAATCCAGATGAGGTTATTATAAGCAATTGGTTCAGAAATTCAACATGTCCTATTTAATATTTTACGGTTAGTTACGTGTTATTGCGCGGTTCCATATTTTCGACCACGTGAAAATATTTTTATAATAATCATTATTTAACTTTAATTTTAATTGGTATCCATGATACCAATTAGAATAGAAGTTAAATAATAATTATAATTTTTTTTTCTGACGTGTCCGAAATTGCAAAACCAACCAATAACTTGGAACTTAGAGAAATTTCATAGACCATAAAATTGTTGTTGGTAAATGTAGCACAATAACTATAGAAGTCTAAATATCTATTAATTACCCACCTATACTGAGTGAGAGTTAAGCTATGGATGGATTTTAAAACATTTAATAAATGCACGACTTTAAACATTTTCATCACAGTCACAAACAATGAAAGACTGTATATTATTAATAATATGCTTATATGCGTAGTACTCTAATAACTCTAAAAAAAATTTCTTTCTATAACTCATAGAAAATGAGATATACAATCAATGAGTGACAATTATAAATTTCTTGTTACTTTTCTTCGCTTTAGATACCGTTTGGTAACTAACCTGAATTGTGATTTGGTAACTAAAGCGGGGGATGCCTTTAATAACAAAGTAACACTACTTTATTGTGTCTTCTGCCTAATTTTTTCTGGGTTCAATTGTTTGGGGTCCAAATTTTCGTGGGCCCAATTGTCGGCGGGCCCGATTGCATTGAGTCCAAATGTCGTGGCACCCGTCAAAAGCCCATGGGACAAAAGCCCACATCGACAAAAACCCACACCGACAAAAGCCCACACCGACAAAAGCCCACACCGACAAAAACCCACACCGTCAAAAGCCCACACCGACAAAAGCCCACAACGACAAAAACCCACACCGACAAAAGCCCACACCGACAAAAGCCCACACCGACAAAAACCCACACCGACGAAAACAAAATTAGTATTCCTGCACTACAAATAATCCAAATATGTAAAGTTGGAACGAAGGAAGATAATAATCTAACAGTTTTCTTTCTATGGAATCATTGAACATTTGTATTATGCACCAAATTAGAACTTAATTTTATAACACTTTAATTTATGTACAAAATTTTTAGTATATATTGGAACATTTAGTCAAACGGCAGGTAACCAGCAGATGACGTGTTCAATTGTCATGTATAAGGATTACTGATCGAAAGGTCAAACATCAGCTTATGTAGACTATGCTAGCTATAGTCGTAGATTCTATAGCCAAGTAATTCATAAATACATTATTTGGTTACAATTATGTATACCAATTTCGTCGGTATGGGCTTTTGTCTGTGTGGTCTTTTGTCAATGTGGGTTTTTGTCGATGTGGGCTTTTGTAAATGTGGGGTTTTGACGCTAGGGATTTTGTCGTGAGGGCTTTCGTCACCCTTTCAACGTTTATTTAAAATATCACGATTTCAGATATTATCGTGGAAAGGTACGATAAATTACGATTATATTTTAGATTACAATTATTTATCGCGTCTATAAACAACGCTTGTATTTATTTCAGCTGGGAAGAATTTGTTCTCTTTAGTAAATGTGAAAAAAGGGGAAAGATCTTTTCAAATGACAAAGAGAAAAAGTATCGATGAAACACAGTTTTTTCTTTCAAACGGACATTTGAGGGAAAGAAATCTTTGGCGAATTAAGTATTGGAGGAACTATATTTGAGATCGCAGAAGAAATAACTCCATTGAACACAAAATTCCAATCTCTATAGAAGAAATAATGTTTCAGATATTGATTGAATTGCATGATTTACATTTAAAAAAGTAGATTTTGTTCCACAATTGAAGGACAATAAGAGTAACGGTAAGAGATCAATCGCACAATAAAATCTTAAACGGAAAATTGTATTTTGAGTTAACGTAACAATTGGAAGTTAAAGGGAACAACTGCCCTGCAAACATTTCCACATGTATACCATGTGGTTATGTCCACATTATAACAATGTGGTTACAATGTTGATTTTTGGAACCTTGGACGATATGTTATACATGTAGTTTTGCCACATGTATAACATATGGAATACACATGTTAACCATAACAAAACCACATATCAGTACCATGTGTAACACATATCTGTACCATATGTTAACCATATCAGTACCATATTTTACCCATATATGTACCATATGTTACCCATATCAATACCATATGTTACCCATATCAATACCATATGTTACCCATATCAATACCATATGTTACCCATATATGTACCATATGTTACCCATATCTGTACCATATGTTACCCATATCAATACCATATGTTACCCATATCTGTACCATATGTTACCCATATCAATACCATATGACATATGTTACCCATATCAATACCATATGTTACCCATATCTGTACCATATGTTACCCATATCAATACCATATGTTACCCATATCTGTACCATATGTTACCCATATCAATACCATATGTTACCCATATCTGTACCATATGTTACCCATATCTGTACCATATGTTACCCATATCAATACCATGT